>JAVJIF010017752.1:0-60000 GCA_038442645.1 Agave tequilana | reverse complement strand
TACGGTCAGAAACTGCGACCAAGGTAGCAGTGTTGTTGTTGATTAAGACTAAAGTCCAGCAACTGCAACCAAGGTCGCAGTGTATTTATTAAGTCTGCGTCCAGCAATTGCAACCAATGTCGCAACCTTTCATTTTAAAAATTTATAAGGGTGAAGTAATATAATTATTAACTGCGACCAAGGTCGCAGTATATTCGTTTAGCGTAAATATTTAAAATGAAGGTTTGTAACAATTGTACAGCATTTTCAACCAAGACATAGTAGTAAAAAATGTAATTCACACAATTAACTTTAGAAAACAGATTTATATATATTTAAAAAAAAACAAAATACAATTTTTTTAAACTTCTAATCCTCGTCATCACCATCGTAATGAGAATATTTTTTTAAACTTCTAATCCTCGTCATCACCATCGTAATGAGAAAGAAGTTTGCGACTTTGGTCGCAGTACTGAAGGAGGTCGCATTGCTATACGATAGCATGTTTCCTCCGGTATTCTTTATTCTGTATTAAGTATGCGACCATGGAATATTTTTTTACTTTTCAATGCTAGAAGTCGCTGTCGTCATATAAAAGGGGTATTTTTGTCAATTTGTTTCACGATTGTTTAGGCGGGGTTTTTTTGATTTTTTTGGCGCCCACACTCTGCGACCGATGTGTGGCATATATTCAGCCACGTCCCGCAGGCTGAGAAACTCTCTCAGCCCGCAGGCTGAGGTACAGTAAGCCCATATATATATATATATATATATATATATATATATATATATATATATATATATATATATATATAGAGAGAGAGAGAGAGAGAGAGAGAGATTACCAAACAACGGATAAAAGAAATTCTAATTAATAAATACATCAATAATTCTTAAAATAGTTGTGAAGAGTTTGAAAAATAGAAAGTTGTATATAATTCATTTGTGATATTGATCATAGTAATAATAATGAAATCATTATAACAAATATTGATATATATATATATATATAATATATATATATATATATATATAATATATATATATATATATATTAACATATGTTTCTGTTACATATATCACCATGACACTGTCATTTTTACCTGAATCATGAGAATAACCACTATACACTGGACACTATTTGAGTCTGTGTTTGATATGATTGTGAATATTATTATTTCATGTACTTGTATTATCGTGACATGGATAAACTATTACACTGAACACTATACTTTCATACACATGTATCATCGTTACACAGATACTTTGTTACACTGTACACTGTAGTGTTATGTTATTGTAACACTGGTATACAAACATACCTGAGTATATGACATACATGTTTACTGTAATACTGATATGACCTTCCTATTATATGGATTCACATGTATACATGCTCTTATTGTTCATGTATTCTTGTTACATGAATTATAGTTATTTGAATATTCATGTATAACTGTAACATGCATATTTCCTGAATACAGTACATGATCATTTCTTTTATCACTGTATCGATATGAAACTCTTGTTATCTGAATATGCTGTTTATTGATATTCGATGTGTGGAACTAAGTATCATTTGGAAGCCACCTTTAGTACCCACGGGGGCCACCTCGAGACTCCGACATCTCCTGTTTTCTGTTATCCTGTTTAATGATATAAGATTAGTCATGTCCTGTTATCTTATTGCATGTTACATGCACTATTATTGTTCCGACTCATTGTAATATTTAATAAATACAATAAGTTGTTGGGAAAGACTTGACGGTTGATTAGGTCTTATCGGGTGAATGTCCTGAATCTATATTTATCCCACTGTGGATGATGATAATGTTGGTTTCTGACTGTATATAGCTCGTTGAGCTCTCGTTTCCCGTTTCCTACTCCCCTCTTAGCGAAGGGCCCTGGTCTCAGCAGTCATGGGTACATTTAAGGTCGTGATCCCGGGTATGCACGGGACACACCCACTCAATTAAACCTGCTTGACCATTAAGTTTTCAATTAACATAATAAAATAATATAAATATAGTGACATTAGGAACACTTATTATTTGGTCACTCTCTCGTTTGGATAATGGTACCCATATGTCATGTTTGGATGGGTTCGGCTGGAGTACGAGCTCCGGTATAAACTGTCAGTGATATGAGACACTAGAAGAGATTGATTAAAATAGCAAGTGATACTAATTGTTATTATTATATAATAATAAGTTATTTTTTACCTGCATGATATCCTGCTTGTATATATTATATTGATCTTTTTGATTTTCTTATTTACAAACACATCACTATGCATATTCGTTTCATGTATTCTCTGTAGACACAATGTTCATGTATAATCACGTGCACTATAGTGTGATTACTTCTGTTTATTTCATGTGTAGATGTTCATATTTATCATCACTATACCATCATGTTACTAGTATTATTAGTGTAAATAGTAAACATAAAATAATTAAGATTTGATATATATTAATGATACAAATTTATTTCATTAAGTATAATTAAAAGATTTGTATCTTATTTTATATTACATATTAAGTATAATTAAAAGATTTGTATCTTATTTTATATTACATATTAAAAACCTGTTAATTGTTATAAAATAATATAATATTAATCGATATGTATATATATATATATATATATATCTCTTCCTGATTGACTTTATTCTTGTTTTAATCGCATATTGTATATTATTGTAGAGGTAATATTATTATAACATGCTTGATAATAATAATGTCATAGTGTATATATATTGATTATTGTTATCACTATAATGTATCATTGTTATTTAATAATATATTATATGTTATCGTGATTGTAATATTATTATAGCATATTATTACTCCTTCCTTCATTTTACCACTCACTAAATCGCTTTCTGACGATCCTAAGTTTGCATGTCCAGGTTAGATATCCGAGATATCGTAACACTTGATATTTCAGGAGATATTAGTAGGAGGCTCGATGCCTTATTATCATAGGTATTTTTATTATTCTGTCTGTATTCCTTATTAGTTTTTGTTTCTATCACTATAACAATTACTAACCTTCTTTGCAGGTATTCTTGTACTTATATTAGATGGATTTATATTATGTATAATGTATTTATTTCTTGTACTGAGGCATAGCACGTATATGTAGGGTATTTTTCTTACGTGTATGCATCATCGACCCTGGTTGCGTATATACTAGTATATGTTTTAGGAAGTGGGTTATGACACCTGCCGAATCTGGAAAGCTCTGATACCTCTGCGTCCTCCATAGGAATCCCAAGCAACAAGCCAATTGCCAAGATCCAGTGCAACAATACCGAGTCAATCATGAACCAATTTTCACGAACATAAGAGAGAAAGCGAGAACAAACAATTTTACAAGGTTCGACAACTTTTCAATGTCATCGGGGAAGAAGGAGAAGACACATCTATGTATATATATATAGACACATATACATCTGTTTGTGTGTGTGTATATAGACACACATCTATGTATATATATACACACACATATAGATGTGTATGTCTACACACACACATAGATGTGTGTGTGTGTGTGTGTAGATGTATGTATGTATGTGTGTGTGTGTAGTAGTGATCAAATGAGACAGCTGGCTTAGGTGAGAAGATGAGAAGGGAACACACGAGCAGTCAGATTATCTTTTGGCGGTTGAGATTAGTTTTTGAGTTTGTTAAGCTAGTTTTTAGGTTAGTTAATTTAGATTTTGTATTTTAATTTTATTTTCTCCTAATCTAATCTCAACCACCCAAAAGTAAATCTGACGACTCATGTTCTCCCTTCCCATCTTCTCAATTAAGTCAGTTGTCTCACCGGATCACTACGTTTTACACACATACACACAAAAACACGCATATGTATGTATGTATGTATATGTGTGTGTGTGTGTGTGTGTGAATATATATAGTTGTGTCTCCACCTTAGCCGCCAGCTGAGAGACTCTCTTAGCTGGCACTGCGGCTTGGTCATAGTCCACTGTAACCCTGGTCTCAGTCCTAAAAAAATTCAGATATTCTCAGTTAATTAACACTGCGACCATGGTAGCAGCCCTGACAAAACATTACGACTATGGTAGCAGTTCTCAAAAATACTGTGACTATAGTAGCAATCCTCATAAAAACACTGCGATCACGGTAGTATTACGATCAGAATCTGTAGTTGAGATTTAGCCACGACTCTCTGAGCTGACGGCTGAGGTATATTTCTTTCTCTCATACACACACACAGAGAGATGTGTGTGTGTGTGTGTGTGTGTGTGTGTGTGTGTATGTGTTTGTTCGTGTGTATAGAGAGAGTTTACAAACTTTCATTAATTTAGTGAAATACTTAAATTTTTCTTATCATTTATAAGACTTTAAAATTTAAGTAGCCACCCCACATATATTGAAATAGGATGAAAAGAGAAAAAAGTATTTTGAACAAAACCCCCTCTCCATTTTCAAAAAAATATGTGACCTCCACCATCCCACGTGAGTAGACAGAAGCACAACCCCCCCCAACCACCACGCCCCCGCTCTCTCTCTCCCCCCAGCTCTCTCTCCCTTTCTGTAACACCCCATCCTCAGAATACGTACTCAGATGCGTACCCTGTTTTTTTTAAAATACTTTGTTATTTTCATTTATTATTTTCTTTTATTTATTTCTCTTACAATGACAGTACTACATGATTTAATCTCTCTGGTACTCAGATTGGGTCAATTTTAGTTTTAAACACTATTTCCCAATATTTTAAATTTTTCATGATTTTTCAGATTTTTTTCTGAATTATTTTTATAAACACCCTAAAATCGGGATTAATCAGTACCGCTGGTTTATTCCTAGATTTTTCATTTACAAATGGAGTCAAATTTGGAGAAACCGCTTTCCCATATTTGCTTAGAATAATATTTACTATCTTAATTTTTTTTTTGAGAATTTTCAGAATTTATCAGATTTCTGCCAGATTTGGTGTCGACCGATATTGGCGGCCGATTCCAAGATTTTTAATTTAAAAATTATAAATAATTTCTTAAAACGAATTTCACCATGATTCTTAAAATAATATTCTTGATTTTTGAGAATTTTACGGGTCGTTCCGAGATACTTGATTTTCGGACGATTTCGGTATTTTTCCGAAAGTTTTCCGCATCCGCAATCGAATCCCGGGAATCTGCCACTCTAATTATTTTGACTTTTTCTTCCAAGAGAATATCTTCTTTTTTTTTCATTTTCTTTTCCTTTTTCCTTTTTCTTTCTTTCCTTTTCCTTCCACCAAATTCTCCATTCTTCCAAAACTTTCTACAACTTTCCACCAAAAATATCTTCTCCTTCCACCAAAAATATCTTCTCCAAAATATCCCAAACCACTCAAATCCCTCTCCCATCACCATGGCCGGCCAAGAGACACCTCACCTCTCCATTTTTTTCAAAAAACCCCCTCTCTAAATATTTATTTACATCACCTTCACAAATCCAATTCCTATATAAACCTTTCCTTCTTCATTTCACTTCATTTTTCTCTTCACCAACACCTTAACCACCACCAACTCCTCCTTCATCTCCACCACAACCACAACCACTACAACTCCTCTAACTCCCTACCTTCATCTTCTTCCTCCTCCATCTCCAATTAAACCATCACAACTTCAACCACTCCACCAAAGTCTCCACCTTCTCCTTTACCTTTTCCAAAACTACCACTACAACAAAACCTCTCCACAAACCACCACCCCATCATCTTCTCTAAGGGCCGGCCACCTCCTTTCGATTGGGGCCGAGCTCTTCTTCGTCGGTAACCCCTCCGGTGATTATTCCGGTAATCGTTTACGATTATTCCGGTAATCATTATGGTGAGGCTTACAACGACAACAACTAACATCACCATTACCCCTACTATTTTCCACCACCATCTTCACTTCCACCATTAATTTCACCATCACAACACCACCTCCATCTCCACTACTTCCACCTCCAAACATCACCTCCTTCACTTTCTTTTTACTCCACCAAAATCCATCTTCTTTATCAAATACCACCACCAACAACAAATACCACCACCAACAAAATCACCTTCCCTTTCCTCTCCTCCTCCTCTCCTTGGGACCGGCCACTCCCTAGGCCACCACCAAGGGGTGGCGCACCACCCTAGGGCCGGCGGCCACCCAAAGGCCAAGCCCCCTTTCCTTCACTCGCTTGGTATTTTCCTCTCCCGGGGAATCGGACGCGCAAAGCTTCAAAAGTAGCGTTTTAGGCGAGTGATTTTCCTCGCCAGAAAATAGACTTGTATTAAAATCATTATTATGTTGTCCTTGGTAGCAGTGCGATGTGGTTGTACAGGTGTGTGTGTTGTAATCTGTGGATATGTCCCGGACTGATATATTGTAATGCTTGTAATAGGATAGAACAACTCGTGCGACCATTCAGCCTCCGGTCTCTCACCATCTCGAAAGAGAGGTGATTGGGACCGTCAGGTTTCTCAGCTCCATCTGGTTAGCATACTTAGCGCTCAGCGTTTTATTCACTAAATCCGTCCAGGCAAGTTGCTACCGGACCTTCCACTCGTATTCTAAAAACGAGTCGTCTCGGTAACCTCGCCAAGCGTATTAGTGTCTAAACTCTGTTCGCTACCTGTGCCTCCAGCATACTCAGCTCCACTTGGTCGTATCACTTGTCAACCGATATGTTACCACCCGACATACTACTACCAAATAATTGCCCCTTGTTATTACATGACTTGTCACTTGACGAATATCACCCCCTTGTCATGCTATCACTTGACACCCAGCATGATACACTTGACTCTTATGATTATCACGACTACGGGAATGATGACCTGACATCTTAATTTCTACCTAATATATTATAGTACATACTGTACTCCTGAGATACATGTATTCCTGACTTGTTCTGCTCATTCCCGGAATCTGATAAATACATAATAAATTATAAAAAGGAATAACTTGCATCGGGTCGGGGGAAACTCGCGGCTATCAATCCATGTTCGTGTTTACAGTGGTATTAGGCATGTTGTGCAACTAAAACTTTCGATCTGACCTGTGGGCCTCCAGGCGACCGAGGGGAGTGCTGGCTCCGTCCTTCCTGGTACCATCTTGATAAGGGCATTCTATAAGACCCTCCTGTAGGCCTTGCGGCCGGTTCCATATACCAGCAATGGAACGTCCTAGACCGTGGTCCCGGCATGTACGGGACCCACTGTAAACATTGTCCGTTGATACCCCCGCTGGTTTCCAATAACAGCCTCAATTTACTCAGATGTGGATGTATGTGAAGTAGGACGCTATGGCACATACCTAGACATCTGAGTAAGATGAGTAATAAGATTAAGCAGTTAAAAGTGCTAATAACAATTCCTTCGAGTTTGCCAGTTATAGCACATTGTGTCTCCTACATGCTTCTTATTCATAATGCTATATCAACTCTCATACACTTATCTCTTATGCCACTTGGCTGTAACCTGGACATTTGTTTGGGAGGTTCTGACTCCCTTGAATTTGTATGTTCAGGTTCCGAAGCTTGGAGTGAAGTGGAGCCTTCCACCGAAGATCAAGCTTTCTTCTCAGCATAGGCTGACTAGTCTCGGTACCTTTAGTACCCAACTTTTCCTTGTAGCTCGCGGGATTTTCCTTCAGCTCGTGAGCATCTTGTATTCATATTGTAAATTTTACTTTTGTACCCAGCTGTGATATAAGATATATGTAATAGTATATCACACTCGGTGATAACTTTGTAAATTGTACTCCTCATGTTGGAATATGTATAAATACTACGTATTGTCGTACTATGATTCTTGTCTGTACTGATGCTTAGCGTATATACGTGAGGGTATCTCTGACCTGTGTATATACGTTGCAGTAACGTCTCCGTACCCGCCGGATCGGGGCGTTACAGGTTGGTATCAGAGCCTAGGCTCTCACACCTACAGTACAATCAAGCAGCAAATTAATGGAATATTAATTTGCAATTGCTATGCATGAGTCTCAGTTATACAATCCAACTACAATGTACAAAGTTATCTATTCCTTCCTGACTCCTTTCCTTATGTCCTAAAATCCTTCTATCTTTTCATTTTCCAGTTATCATTTTACCAACTTAAAGATGGATAGAAGGACAGGGCGTAACAGTTCCGGACAATCATCCGGACAATTACCAAATGGACCCACGGGAGAAAATGCTGATATTCTGAGGGTTATCCAGAATATGATGGAGAATCAACAACAGCTGACAGAACTCCTTCGGCAAGGATTAACAGCTCCTAAGGAACAAAGGCCGGGGAATGTATCAGACTTTAGGCGGTTGCAGCCGGCAATATTCACAGGAGGAGAGAGACCACTAGATGCTGAACAATGGCTGATCGACACCACAGATCTCTTGAACGCAACCCGGGTCCCAAAAGAAAATCAGGTAGAGGTTGCCAAGATTCAACTAAAAGATGTGGCCAGGACCTGGTGGCTAGCTGAAGAAGCAAGACTGGAGAAACCCATCACTTGGATCCAGTTTTCTAAGAGCTTTTATAATAGATTCTTCCCTACCACAGCTCAGAGAGAGATGGAAGAACAGTTCATCCGACTTCAGCAATGGAACCGGTCTGTGGATGATTATGCCGCTGAGTTCTTAAGGCTTAGCCGATTTGCTTCATATATGGTGACAGACGAAGAGAAGCGGGCAAGTAGATTCCAACAAGGCTTACAAATGGATATTCAATCCTTTTGATCCCTCAACAGCTGAAAACATATGCCCAGGTCCTCACTATAGCTAGGGAGGTGGAGCGAGGACTGGAGAAAAAGAAACTTAACCTGATAAGAAATCAGGCCATGAAGAGGCCACTTCCACAAATGGGGAGAGGAGGTCCATTCAGAGCTACAAAAGTTCCGACAATGAGACGACCATTTCGATCAGCCCCTCTTCAGATAACTCAACCACTTCCTATATGTGCTTATTGCCAGAGGACAGGCCACACGCAACAGGAGTGCCGTAGGGCAAATGGATTATGCCTGGTATGTGGTTCCAGTGACCATACAATAGAAGGCTGTCCCATAAAAGGATAGGAATAGTAAACCAAGCCTTGCCAGCACCTCCACTACCAAATGGACAGAGGAACCAGGGACCAATGGCTAGGAGGGCCCTTCCCCCTCCCAACAGCAAGTTATCCGCCCAGTCCAAAGGGGAGTTAGGACTGCAGCAGGTCGCGGAAGGGGACAAGCCTACAACTTGACAGCGGAAGAGGCTGAGACTTCTGAAGAGGTGGTAACAGGTAAGATCAGGGTACACTCAAACCTGTTCTAGCCCTATTTGATTCGGGTGCTTCTCATTGTTACATATCAGATCATTTCATTGCCTTGCATTGTATACCTGTTAAGTCTTTAGACCACCAATGGGAGATTAGCACAGGGAATGGAGTAGTCATCTCCTCTAAAATTTGTATCAATTGCCCTGTAGAAATATGTAACAAAACATTGGCCATAGATATGCTCGTACTAGACACCAAAGGGTACGACGTAATCTTAGGCATGACCTGGCTCAGCAAATACTATGCGGTTATTGATTGTCGGAATAAGAAAATTAATTTCAGAATTCCACTTCAGCCTGAATTTCAATTTGAAGGGGAACTTAAGTCTGCCAAGAGAAAAACTCAGATGACTACTACCGAGATTCAGAAGAAGGGAGTACCGGTTTGGGATGAATTCCCAGAAGTGTTTGCTGAAATCTCAGGACTCCCACCTGACAGAATGGTTGAGTTCTCCATTGATACCATTCCAGGCACAGTTCCAATATCCAAAGCTCCGTACAGAATGGCACCCACTGAGTTAGAGATTCTAAAGAAACAGCTGCAAGAATACTCTGTTAAGGGATTAATTAGGCCGAGTACTTCACCATGGGGAGCTCCAGTGCTATTGGCAAACAAAAAGGATGGTGGTAAACGGTTATGTATAGACTATAGAGAATTGAACAAAGTTACCATCAAGAATAAGTATCCTTTACCAAGAATTGATGATCTTTTTGATCAACTTCATGGAGCCCGAGTCTTTTCCAAATTAGATTTACAATCGGGTTATTATCAGCTAAAAGTAAAGAAAGAAGATATTCCCAAGACAGCATTCAGGACTCGTTATGGCCATTATGAGTTTCTATTCATGCCCTTCGGAGTTACCAACGCCCCTGCAGTCTTTATGGATTTGATAAACAGAGTGTTTTCGCCATATTTGGATCAGTTTGTAGTTGTATTTATAGATGACATCTTGATCTATTCCAAGAACGACAAGGAGCATGCAGAACACTTGAGGATAGTATTGCAGACTCTCCAGCAGGAACAACTTCATGCTAAGCAGAGCAAGTGTGACTTCTGGTTAGACTGTATAGCTTTCCTTGGACATATGATTTCAGAAGAAGGAATTTCACTTGACCCCAGCAAAATCCAGGCAGTAAAGGACTGGCCAATTCTAAAGACAGTAACAGAAATTAAGAGTTTTATTGGATTAGCTGGATATTACCGGCGTTTTGTCCGAGATTTCTCTAAGATCGCAGCCCCGTTAACAAAGCTCACCCGAAAAGGAGAAAAGTATATATGGACAGAGGAATGTACTGCAGTATTTGAACAATTAAAGAAAAGACTCATTACAGCCCAGTCTTGAGGACTCCCTCAGGAAGAGGAGGGATGGTTATATACAGTGATGCATCCGGAAAAGGCCTGGGGTGTGTATTAATGCAACATGATCATGTCATAGTTTATGCATCAAGGCAATTGAAACCACATGAGAGAAATTACCCAACTCATGACTTAGAGCTGGCAGCAGTAATATTCGCATTGAAGATCTGGAGACATTATCTTCTGGGAGACAAGGTGTTAATCTATACTGATCACAAGAGTCTTAAGTATATTTTCACGCAGAAAGAATTAAACATGAGACAGAGACGGTGGCTTGAATTGATGGCGGACTATGATATAGACTTACAATATCATCCTGGTAAGGTCAATACAGTAACAGATGCATTGAGCAGGAAGCCAGAAAATAAAATGCTAGTACAACTCACTCAACAGAAGGAGTTGATTCAGGACATCACAAAATTGGACTTAATGCTAGTACGAGGAACTGATAAGTCAGGACAGTTAATGACTTTTCAAATTCAATCAACCCTGATGAATGAGATTAAAGAAGCTCAAAAGGAAGACCCCAGATTACAGAAATTCAGAGCTCAAGTAGAGGCGGGATTAAGGACTGATATCCGTATTCATTCAGATGATGCACTTTATTTTGGTAACAGAATTTGTGTTCCCCAAGGAGAAGTTCGACAGAAAATTCTGGCAGAGGCACACAGTTCGGCTTATTCCATACACCCAGGGGGAACTAAAATGTATCAAGACATAAAGCAGCAGTTTTGGTGGAATGCTATGAAGAGGGAGATAGCTCAGTATGTGGCCAAGTGCCTGGTTTGCCAACAGATAAAAATAGAACACCAGAAAACAGCTGGACTTCTACAACCCTTACCCATACCCGAATGGAAGTGGGAACATATCACCATGGATTTTGTCACGGCTCTACCCCGCAGTCCTAAGGGTAATAATGCAATATGGGTAATCATCGATCGTCTCACAAAATCAGCTCACTTCATACCATTCAGAGTAGGTCAAACAACAGAAGTTCTGACAGATAAATATATGAAGGAAATAGTTCGTCTACATGGAGTTCCGGTTAGCATCGTATCGGATAGAGACACAAGATTCCGATCGCATTTCTGGGAAAGTCTCCAAGAAAGCCTAGGAACTCGTCTGAAATTCAGTACTTCATATCACCCTCAGACAGACGGACAATCTGAACGAACTATCCAAATTCTTGAAGACATGCTGCGAGCCTGCATGATTGACTTCAAAGGGTCATGGGAAGATTATCTTCATTTGGCTGAATTCTCTTATAATAACAGCTATCAGGCCAGTATCAAGATGGCTCCGTATGAAGCCTTGTACGGTAGAAAATGTAGGTCACCGTTATGTTGGGACGAAGTCGGTGAGAGAAGACTTTTGGGGCCAGATATATTAATTCAGACAACAGACAAAGTCAGAATTATTAGAGATCACCTCCGGGCAGCACAGAGCTGACAGAAAAGTTGGGCTGACACTAACAGAAGACCATTGGAATTCAGAGCAGGTGATCATGTATTTTTAAGGATATCACCAACAAAAGGGGTAATCCGATTCGGTACTCGTGGGAAACTTAGTCCGAGATATATCGGCCCATTCGAGATTTTGGATCGAGTGGGAGATGTAGCTTACCGCTTGGCATTACCGCCATCATTAGAAGGAATTCATAATGTCTTTCACATATCACAGTTACGGAAGTATGTCAAGGATGAGAGTCATATTCTAAATCACTCTGAACTGGAACTACAACCAGATCTATCTTATAAGGAACAACCGATGGCCATTCTGGACAAAAGTATCAAGACTCTAAAGAATAGGCAATACCGTTAGTATTGGTTTCTTGGAATAGGCATGTTCCAGGGGAGGCCATGTGGGAACGAGAGGATGTTATTCGTGAGTGTTACCCTCAACTATTTACATCTTAGTTGGTAAAATTCTTTCTTCCTATTCTTCTCTACCGTCATATTCCCCTTCCTGAAATTTCGAGGACGAAATTTTTTTCAAGGTGGGTGGATTGTAACACCCCATCCTCAGAATACGTACTCAGATGCGTACCCTGTTTTTTTTAAAATACTTTGTTATTTTCATTTATTATTTCTTTTATTTATTTCTCTTACAATGACAGTACTACATGATTTAATCTCTCTGGTACTCAGATTGGGTCAATTTTAGTTTTAAACACTATTTCCCAATATTTTAGATTTTTCATAATTTTTCAGATTTTTTCTAAATTATTTTTATAAACACCCTAAAATCGGGATTAATCGGTACCGCTGGTTTATTCCTAGATTTTTCATTTACAAATGGAGTCAAATTTGGAGAAACCGCTTTCCCATATTTGCTTAGAATAATATTTACTATCTTAATTCTTTTTTTGAGAATTTTCAGAATTTATCAGATTTCTGCCAGATTTGGTGTCGACGGATATTGGCGGCCGATTCCAAGATTTTAATTTAAAAACTATAAATAATTTCTTGAAATGAATTTCATCATGATTCTTAAAATAATATTCTTGATTTTTGAGAATTTTTGCGGGTCGTTCCGAGATACTTGATTTTCGGACGATTTCGGTATTTTTCCGAAATTTTTCCGCATCCGCAACCGAATCCCGGGAATCCGCCACTCTAATTATTTTCACTTTTTCTTCCAAGAGAATATCTTCTTTTTTTCATTTTCTTTTCCTTTTCCTTTTTCTTTCTTTCCTTTTCCTTCCACCAAATTCTCCATTCTTCCAAAACTTTCTACAACTTTCTACCAAAAATATCTTCTCCTTCCACCAAAAATATCTTCTCCAAAATATCCCAAACCACTCAAATCCCTCTCCCATCACCATGGCCGGCCAAGAGACACCTCACCTCTCCATTTTTTCAAAAAACCCCCTCTCTAAATATTTATTTACATCACCTTCACAAATCCAATTCCTATATAAACCTTTCCTTCTTCATTTCACTTCATTTTTCTCTTCACCAACACCTTAACCACCACCAACTCCTCCTTCATCTCCACCACAACCACAACCACTACAACTCCTCTAACTCCCTACCTTCATCTTCTTCCTCCTCCATCTCCAATTAAACCATCACAACTTCAACCACTCCACCAAAGTCTCCACCTTCTCCTTTACCTTTTCCAAAACTACCACTACAACAAAACCTCTCCACAAACCACCACCCCATCATCTTCTCTAAGGGCCGGCCACCTCCTTTGGATTGGGGCCGAGCTCTTCTTCGTCGGTAACCCCTCCGGTGATTATTCCGGTAATCGTTTACGATTATTCCGGTAATCATTATGGTGAGGCTTACAACGACAACAACTAACATCACCATTACCCCTACTATTTTCCACCACCATCTTCACTTCCACCATTAATTTCACCATCACAACACCACTTCCATCTCCACTACTTCCACCTCCAAACATCACCTCCTTCACTTTCTTTTTACTCCACCAAAATCCATCTTCTTTATCAAATACCACCACCAACAACAAATACCACCACCAACAAAATCACCTTCCCTTTCCTCTCCTCCTCCCTCTCCTTGGGACCGGCCACTCCCTAGGCCACCACCAAGGGGTGGCGCACCACCCTAGGGCCGGCGGCCACCCAAAGGCCAAGCCCCCTTTCCTTCATTCGCTTGGTATTTTCCTCTCCCGGGGAATCGGACGCGCAAAGCTTCAAAAGTAGCGTTTTAGGTGAGTGATTTTTCTCGCCAGAAAATAGACTTGTATTAAAATCATTATTATGTTGTCCTTGGTAGCAGTGCGATGTGGTTGTACAGGTGTGTGTGTGTGTTGTAATCTGTGGATATGTCCCGGACTGATATATTGCAATGCTTGTAATAGGATAGAACAACTCGTGCGATCATTCAGCCTCCGGTCTCTCACCATCTCGAAAGAGAGGTGATTGGGACCGTCAGGTTTCTCAGCTCCATCTTGTTAGCATACTTAGCGCTCAGCGTTTTATTCACTAAATCCGTCCAGGCAAGTTGCTACCGGACCTTCCACTCGTATTCTAAAAACGAGTCGTCTCGGTAACCTCGCCAAGCGTATTAGTGTCTAAACTCTGTTCGCTACCTGTGCCTCCAGCATACTCAGCTCCACTTGGTCGTATCACTTGTCAACCGATATGTTACCACCCGACATACTACTACCAGATAATTGCCCCTTATTACATGACTTGTCACTTGACGAATATCACCCCCTTGTCATGCTATCACTTGACACCCAGCATGATACACTTGACTCTAATGATTATCACGACTACGGGAATGATGACCTGACATCTTATTTCTACCTAATATATTATAGTACATACTGTACTCCTGAGATACATGTATTCCTGACTTGTTCTGCTCATTCCCGGAATCTGATAAATACATAATAAATTATAAAAAGGAACAACTTGCATCGGGTCGGGGGAAACTCGCGGCTATCAATCCATGTTCGTGTTTACAGTGGTATTAGGCATGTTATGCAACTAAAACTTCCGGTCTGACCTGTGGGCCTCCAGGCGACCGAGGGGAGTGCTGGCTCCCTCCTTCCTGGTACCATCTTGATAAGGGCATTCTATAAGACCCTCCTGTAGGCCTTGTGGCCGGTTCCATATACCAGCAATGGAACGTCCTGGACCGTGGTCCCGGGCATGTACGGGACCGACTGTAAACATTGTCCGTTGATACCCCCGCTGGTTTCCAATAACAGCCTCAATTTACTCAGATGTGGATGTATGTGAAGTAGGACGCTATGGCACATACCTAGACATCTGAGTAAGATGAGTAATAAGATTAAGCAGTTAAAAGTGCTAATAACAATTCCTTCGAGTTTGCCAGTTATAGCACATTGTGTCTCCTTTACATGCTTCTTATTCATAATGCTATATCAACTCTCATACACTTATCTCTTATGCCACTTGGCTGTAGCCTGGACATTTGTTTGGGAGGTTCTGACTCCCTTGAATTTGTATGTTCAGGTTCCGAAGCTTGGAGTGAAGTGGAGCCTTCCACCGAAGATCAAGCTTTCTTCTCAGCATAGGCTGACTAGTCTCGGTATCTTTAGTACCCAACTTTTCCTTGTGGCTCGCGGGATTTTCCTTCAGCTCGTGAGCATCTTGTATTCATATTGTAAATTTTACTTTTGTACCCAGCTGTGATATAAGATATATGTAATAGTATATCACACTCGGTGATAACTTTGTAAATTGTACTCCTCATGTTGGAATATGTATAAATACTACGTATTGTCGTACTATGATTCTTGCCTGTACTGATGCTTAGCGTATATACGTGAGGGTATCTCTGACCTGTGTATATACGTTGCAGTAACGTCTCCGTACCCGCCGGATCGGGGCGTTACACTTTCCCTCTCGAACTCGCCAACCGCTCACCTCACTCAGTTGTGATCGAATAGAGATGGAGATCGAGATCGAGATCGAATGGGGGACACAAAGAAGAAGCTCCAAATTGCTGGCACGTTGTGTGTATATGTGTATTAAAATAAAAAAATTTAACTAAATATAGTAGTTTTTAATAATCTGTAGTTTTATTTGTAATTCTATTTTCTATTATAAGCAATTATTTAATGTATATAGATATTTTAGCTAATTGATTAGGTACATTAGTCTTACACTGTTTATAGGTAAATTTTACTAAATATAGTATTTTTTTAATAATTATATCATATTTTGGTCTGTGATATTCTTACATTAGCTACTAAATATGATATGTTCGCCAATGAGATTATTGGAGGTTCAGTTTCAAGACTGATCTATGGGAACGGATGTTTCCACCCCAAAAAATGAGGAAGGCGTCCCAAAAATTATTACAAGTGTGCCATTATTATATATTTTTTTTGATATTTTCACTTTAATGAAAAATTCAAAATATCTTTTTCTTCTCCCCTCTCCTTCTCCCTCCCCTCCCTTGCCTCCTCTCCTCCTTTTCCCTCCTCCCCTGCCTCCCCTCCTCCTCCGCCTCTGCTTCCCCGATCGGGTGAAGGGGGAAGGGCGGGGAAGGGGACGGGAGGGAGGCAGAGAGGTCGGGGGGGGGGGGGGGGGGGGGGGGGGGAGGTGATCTCCGGCAAGGGAGGGGCGGAGAGGGAGGGAGGGGGGGGGGGGGGATCGCCGGTGAAGGTGGAAGGGGAGGAGAAGAAGAAAAAGATGGTGTTTTGGAATTTTTTAAAAAAGAGTGGGGTGCCTTCATCAATTAGGGGGGTGCTTTCAACATTGGGGTACCATCTTTTGGGACAGAAATATCCGCTCCCCTAATCTATAGCATTTATTAGAAAATGAAAAAAAAATAAAAGAAAATAAAAGAAAACAAAAAAGAAAATAAGATTTGTCAATTTTTATTAAAATTTATTAGAAGATGTGTGCTAGATGTTCTTCTTCATTGATTTTATGGCTATCAAGGTGTTTGCCATTACGAATGCTCAGTTTCCAGATAGTAATATTTCATTAATTTTTAATTTGTAAAGGGAGATACTTTTCATGCACCCACAACACACTTGTACCAGATCCACAAGAGCAATACAAGCAGGCTCTTCCCATTCACATGTAGGAAAACAAAAATTTTATCTAAAAAAGGCAAGTGGTTCTAATTGCCTTGACTTGATCCGAGTCTTGCTTCACTCTTGGTCTGCCTATATATGTGTTGATTAAGATTGGAAAAAAAACGCTTCTTGAGTTTGAATAATGGGGCCCCCCAACCCAGCAAAACCAAGGAAGCCTAATAGAACAAGTGCAAAAATTAGTCTATGACCCAAACTTGATGTAGACGTGAATCACCGAGCAAGTAAGAAGAATAAACCGTACGTCTTCTAGATTACTATAAGGAAATCTTAAGGAGAAATTTTCAATAGAAGGCCTGTTTGGTTTGATAGAAGTGAGAGAAAATGTGTGAGTGAGAAATGAGGATGAGAAATATGAAAGTGTAGTGAAATATTAAGATTTGTGTAATTCTCATTTCCGGTATTTGGTTGTAATGTGAAAGTGTAAGTGAAAAAGTATATTATGTTTTCCGGTGTTTGATTAGTAATGTGGAAGTGGAAGTAAAAAATATTGACAATAAAATTGACCACAAAATTTTATTAAATGTTAATTCTAAAATAACAATTTTGAAGTGTAATTTTATAAGAAGTGGGAGTTGTTTGACATTAAAATTAATGTTTTGTATTACAGCTTATTACAAGTGAGATTTATATGATCATAAAATTAACTTTAACATTCTGAAAGTAAGAAAATGAAAATGGTAGTGTAAAGAAGAGATATAAAAGGAAAAAAAGAAAAAGAAAAAGAGTTTTTTCATTTCTTCTTTCCGATTTAAAACAAATAATAAGGAAAAAAAAATTAATTTTCTTACTTCTCATTTTTCTCTCGCTTCTATGAATCCAAATAGGCTGAGAAAGAAACATATCTTTGTGTGGGTGTTGTGGGGGTGGAAAAGTCGAAGTTTGAAGCCTAATCCTTTGAATTGTTCCTTCATTTAGAAGTCACTGAAATCGGCCGTTGGAAACGCTTCATGCCCGCGCTTGGTTGACTATGTTGTTGCAAGGCACAATCAAGTCTTGCCCGAGTGGGCTTCATTGTGAGGCATAATTATTTGCTAGAAAAAAAAAAAACACATGACAAGAACATAATGTTTTTCAACTCAGTACTTTCTCTGACTGGTCATCAATTGAGTCATCTTCACATGTGATAACCTCATAAATAGTGTGGGATCTAGTAGCGGCAGCAACATTTTGGAGAACACGGAGTGAATGAAATAATAGAATTTTTAACGGTCAGTTCAGATCATTCAGCCTATTCTTCACGCATGCTTGTCTTTTTATTTTTACTAACTTAATCTACTCTTTAGGTATTTCAAGGGAGACGATGAGACATGTTCTGAAGCATACACAGATCGATCAACACTCCGAATGCCAGTCTGAAGACATGAACGGTGGGGGAGACGACACCGACCTTGACCTCGTGTAATCGCATTACAGGGGGGCCTTCCTCTTTTGGATTTTCAGGTGTTAACTTGAGTTTTACTACAGAACATACTCTGTATTTTGTGTTAGGAAGCCCATGGGTTAGCCAATGATGTTGTACTTTTGTTTTCGCTTTTCCAGCACCTCTTTGTGCATAGGAACTGTTTCTTCTGTAACTGAAGGATCTTCTACCTTCTGCAACTCTTATGAGGAAATATTTTTTTTAACAAATTATTAATGAAACAAGGGAAGCTCAAGGGCATCACCATTTATTCTAAAAAAAACTTGGCAATTATTAAATTTCAGATTCAGATAGGATGAAGAGAGAATAAAAGAGGGACTCAATTTATGATGAAGAATAAGAATTATACTTGGGTGTAGGGGTGAGCAGAGTTCGGTTATAACCGAAATAACCGATCAAAAACCGAAACCCGAACCTGAACCAAACCGAACCGCTCTAGTTCGGTTCGATTTCGGTTTTGTGTTTCAAAAATCGAACTTGACCGAACCGAACCGAATCTCTTACCCTATATATCACCCCACCCAAATTCAATTTAGTGAATCATATAGTTCATAATAAAAACTGGTGAAAACTTATCTCATTACTTCTAGCAATACCATCTTTTTTATGTTAAATATGTGAAAGTTATGTTAAGTACACCATCACAATTAAGAATAATATTTATATTAATATAGTTCTTTTTTTCCTTCTTGCCATTAAAAGTTAGTAATAATTATGTGAGTTTTGATATAAGAGCCCAAATATAGCGTAAAAGTTTTAGAATATGAAATTTTTAACTCACATTAAGCTTAGTGTCTTTTTCTTATTTCTAATTTGGGTATTGAATATTTGAGATTAGAATATTAAAGGATGATAATATAATGGTGATTAAAAAATGTAAGAAATGATGAAAAAATATAGGCCTAACCGAAAAAAAAAAAAAAACCGAACCGAACTTAGTCGGTTCGGTTCGGTTCGGTTGCTAAGTCTAATCGGTTCGGTTCGGTTTTGCAAAAATTAGCAAAAACCGAACCGAACCGACCGATGTTCACCCCTACTTGGGTGCGTGAATAGCAGCAACAACAATTTTTTATCTCAAAATTTTTAAATAAGTTGTATGAATTTTTTAATTAGAAATTATTATTTCAGTTATATAACACATTATCATGTTTTTAAAGGGTTATTTAGATATATACCCTCTATATCTTTGGTATTTAGAAATTTATGCTCCAAATCATTAATATTAGCAATATGCCCTCAAAATCTTCTAGATTTTAAAAGTTTATCTCCCTTTTAGAATAAAAAAAATATTCTGATTTGATTTTAATAACTTGACTAATTTTTTAAGATGACTAAATTATCTTTATTTAAATGATTAAACACTACGTCCCAATTTAAACTTATAGAATCATCTCATTTTCTTACCCATTTCTCCACTTTCTTCATTTTTTTCCTCTCAAATCAAATACATTTTTATTTCATTCATTTATCATTAAAACCTCATATCAAAATCATTTTCACATATTCTCTTTAAGAAATTTGAGAAACGTTCCAAGAAATCTTTAGAGCGAAATTTCTGAGAAAATTTGGGGAAACTTTAGGTTTCAGGGATCATAAGAGAGAGAGAGGAGGAGGAGAGGAACGAGAATTTTAGTTTTGATAGAATTTGAATTAGGTCATATAGAAACAATAAAGAAGAAAGGAAAGGTGCATAACGATAATTTATTAAGATTTTGAAGATTTCATATGTAAATTTCTAATACTAAAGGTTTGGAGGGGTAAATTTCTAAATAGTAAATGGTTATCAAGGTTATAAATTCATATGGTAATAGGTGACTTAATTTCGTAACACTATCATGAATTTTCATCCAATTTTAAAAGGGATCATTTCGCTATACCCTTCTATGTCAAACAGTAATTAGAAAAACTCACTTAATTTTATTTGCATCAGCCATTTCCTTTTTTAAAAAAAGGATCTGCGTCCACCTGTCAAGCGCTGAAGCACTCATCAGCGACAAAAGATGAAAATTTCCCTAAATAATTGCTTCAAAAAAGCGGATCGTTTTGGAAATGTCTTATTTTTGAGGACTACGAGTATGATCGTAGTTCTCACAAAATGATCGCAGTATAAAAAACTGCAACTATGATCGCAATTCTCAGAAAAAATATCATATTTCTGAGTCTTTATAGGATGGCTATCATGATCGCAGTCTTCTTTATTATGATTGTGACCATCATTACAATATTCACAAAAATGTCCTATATTTGAGTCTTTATGAGAATCACGACACCATGATCGCAGTCCTCACAAAATACCCTATTTCCGAGTCATTCCTCATAGAGGACTGCGATCATGAGTCGCAATCCTCATATCAGCATCGCCTTCAGCAGCATACCCCCATCTACTGACATCGAATGATCTCTAATGCTTTTCAGATCTAAACACAAATAAAACTCAATGCGAACATGAAAAAACGAGATTTGTAAAAGGTCGATTCAAAAAAAAAAAAAAATCTAGGGGCTCCGCCCCCGACCCGGGAGGGCTCCCCGCCCCCTTCCAACCCCCACGACAACCTGATAGTGTAGGTCGACCTGCGAATAACTCTATGTCAGGGTCAAGGTTGAGAGGAGAGCAACATTGTGGGTAATAGGGGAGGATAAAAGAGGAAATAAAAATATATAAAAAAAGTGATGGTTGGAGGAATCAGTTTATGCTAATGTGGATGAGACTGTCGCAAACAAAATTATGAAGAAAAGCAGATGATTGTAACAAAATTTTCCTTTTAAAAAACTACTAAAAACTGTCAAAAACTTTCAAAAATACAAGAAGTTGCCATAAACTTCCAAAATTTTTAAAAACTACTATGAAAAAGCATAGTTCATGACAACTTATTGTAAGTTTCAAAATTTACAGTACCTTTTTGAAATCAGAGAAAAGTTGATGATAGTTTTAAGGAATTAAGTCTTAATAGATTCGGACATGATCGACCACACGGCCTAATTTCAAGGCCCAGAGCCAGAGCCAGAACCAGAACCAAGAATTGTGAACAAGCCTGGATTAACGCCGACCAGCAAAACCCAAATGAGCACATTTGTGACTAAGAAAAGAAAACCTAAGCCCGTAATGAAGAGAAAGTACTAGATTAAGCTAGACACACGTTCCTGCCGGTCTTGAATAAAAGGAAATGAAAAACTTGGATACTTGGTAGGGTCTCAGAGAAATATGTCTCGAATTTTTAATCAAGGAAAATGAAAAGAGAATTGGTGACACTAATAATTAGCCCTAACGCAAAAAAAAAAAGAAATATTCTAAAGGTGTTTAAAATCATATGGAAGAGACCTCGTGAAGTTGGTTACTATATAACACATTGATATGCTCATTTAACAAGTGCTATTTTAATATAATGGCTCTTTATAACGAGCAAGATTTGAGATTTCAATCACTTTTTTTATCGTGTTACAAATTATTCTCCAATATGCACGTATGTGCCGGCAATGGCATAGCCCCCGCGCGCGCGCGCACAAACAAATAATTTAAAATTTGAAGAAGAAACTGTTGGGAGGGAAACAAGATGGGGAAAGATCAAAGAGCACAGATCAACCACACACTCAAAGATATCAGAAATTTACATGAAAACTCTAAATGGGAAAAATCATAGAGCCACGCGCAAATCAATTATTATTAGAGAGATTACAAGAGAAGAAGAGAGAACCTTAAAGCCGCTCTGTTTTTACACTCGCCTCTCCATCATGACCCTAAGGACGACACATCTTCTTTTATAGAGAAAAGTAGGGTTACAAGTTATGAATTCTCTAAACTGTCCTTAATACGTGACTCGAGTTTCATAGGTCGCGAAGCTTCTAGGCTAGACGCTTCGCCACTGTGTAAATTCGAGACGCTTCTCTGCACAGCCGCTTCAGAGTGCTCTCCGGAGTGATGCCAAATTGCTACTCCGGAGCGAGACTCTGACCATGCCCGTAACATGAAACTCTAAATTCGCCCAACCTCTTTTCAGGAGTATTTGCCTTCACTTCAGATCCTCAAGTGACTTCACAAAGTAGTTTAGATTTTAGGGGCTCCACCCCCGAGCCCCTTGAACGGGGACTCCTAGCCCCTTCAACCCCCACGGTGACATGACTGCACAAGTCCACCTGCGTAATAATCTGCGTAAGGTGACAATCTGTCAAGGCAATAGTTAGGCTACACAACTCCAACAATTTTCACTTGGAGACTAATTATTGATATAGCAGCGGTACTCCATCTCTCTCTCTCTCTCTCTCTCTCTCTCTCTCTCTCATACTCCACCAATTCTCGATCAATAGTGAACTTGATGTGACTCAACTCCAGATCCTTAGCTTTGAAGACTCATAAAAACTAAACAACTTTCAGCTTCTCCACTGTGGTCACCTTGGTCAACATATGTGCAAAATTCTGACTTGTGTGTATCTCCTTCAGTGATAGTACATCATCCTTCAAAAGTATGCAAATGAAGTGGTACCGCACATCATTGTGCTTAGCTCTGTCATGACACACTGAAAGATTGGTAAAATTTATAGCCCCTGGCTATCACTGTACAGTGGGGGGCTCACTTACTCCTTACCAAGCTCTTTCATAAAATTCTTCAACCATATCATCTCTTTGCTAGTTTCTATCGCTGCAACATATTCACCATCTGTCGTAGACAAAACAACTATCTTCTGCAGTCTTGACACCCAGCTTACTGCTCCCCTTTCTAGTGTAAAGATATAATCAGTGGTACTTTTTCAACTATCTACATCACCTGCAAAGTCAGAATCAACATATTCGTGCAGACTAACGTTTGTGCCTCTATTTCACCACTTAACTGCTCTCTAATGCTCCTGTCCGGGGTTGCTCATGTATCTACTGACAACTTCCACTGCTTGAGCAATGTTTGATCTCGTACAAACTATAGTATACATTCTTGCTGTTGAAATCCCTTTACAACTAGTCTCTCCTTGTACCTCTTGGTGCTGTCATTTTTCTCCTTCAACCGATAAACCCATTTGTTATGCCGGACTTTCTTTTCTTCAGGCAGCTCAATCAAATTTCATGTTTGGTTTTTCATGAGAGACTCCATCTCATCATTCATAGCAAGCTTCCACTTGTCCTTGGCTTCCACTTGCAAGGCTTTCTTATAACACTCAGGTTCATCACTGTCAATCAATAACAGATAGTGCAAGGAATAAGTGTATCTTTTCCGGAGTTTTGGTTTGCCTGGTCATTCTCCATAAACTATTTGTTTGCAAATCCGACTGGTCGACCGCTAACCCCAATAGTCGAAAATCCGACCGTTGGCGGTTGACTGGCCAGTCAACCTACAGAAGGATTTCTTTTTGTATTTTTTTTCCAATGACTAGTTTTCTATTTGTCTTTTTCTGGGTCACATCCCAACGACTCTATTGGGTTTTCTCCTCTTGTCTTCATCCCCTATAAATAGTAGGACTATAGAAAAACGCATTAACTAGTTTACAACAAGTTTTAACATCAAAAATCAAGTTTTAAGTGATCATATTCTTTTTCTCAAAAGATTTTCTTCTTGAGCCTAAATTTCACATTCTTGATTTTTAACTTGAGCTTACCCTCTACATCCTTACAAGTTATTTTCACTATACAATCCTAAAGAGCTTAACCTCCTCATCTTGATTATAAGATTGTACTTGTGAGCCTTTTGTGATCAAGAGAAGATCATCGTTTTTCTTCAATTGTGAAGTTGTAGAGGTTGCGGCCTCAAGTGAGCTAGTGAGCTCAATTGTTTGTGTTACAGCACCGAGAGAAGGACTTGTGAGTCCATAAAATTCTAGTGAGAATTTGTAACGGTTGACGATCTAGTGAGATCAGTCATAGTGAAAATCCTTCATAGTGTTGAAGGCGGAGACGTAGAGCAGTGGCTCGAACCCTCAGAACATATCATCGTGTCTGCGATTGCTTAGTCTCTCTCTCTCTCTCTCTTTACTCTACTTTCTCTTTGCATATTTGCTTACTTATCTTGTCTACTCTTTTGCAAGTATTCTTTGTGTTGAGATTGATATTTGCTAGGTTGCTAGTAAGTAATTTTTAATTCTGCATTATTTGCCATTTAGTATAACCATCACCTATCCCCCCCCGGATTTACAAATAGTGCTTTTGATTTGCAATAGCAAAAGATTCAAAACTATTCCTTAATTCAATATGTATTTTCTTCTGAGTATTGATGATGTAAATTTATGTACACTGACGTTATCTTATCAGATTTTACTTTTTGTAGCCTAACTGCGTTATATTGGCAATTTTTGTAGCCTAACTGCGTTATATTGGCAATCTCCCCTGCCAATCAAGATATTGCCACGTCGATGCCATCAAACTTGCTAGGGAAGTTGATCCAACAGGTATGATACTATACACTCGCAAAGATATGCTAATCTTATTGTGCGCACTATCCAATCACAACAACCAAACAATAGAGAATCCCAAGATCTCCAGCACAAAGAACAACCCAACAATCACACGAAGAACACACAAATCACAAAGACAAGATTTAACGAGGTTCGACCTCAATGCCTACGTCCTCGAGGCAATCAATGGAGGGATTTATATTTAGGAAGATGATTACAATAGCTCTTCGTCTCTTTGAATGCAAGAGAACTCTCAGCTAATACAATTTCGCAGAGATAAAACCCTAGAATCAACATTAGGCTTAAATACCTCACATTAACGGATCAGCAGATTTCACCCAAAACCCGACTATCGGTCGACGGTCGACCGACCTCCTCTTCCGGTCGACCCGACGGTCGACCCAAGAAACCCGAGAGTTGGGTTGTTTACAGTCAGATCATTCCGGTCGATCGGTCGGTCGACCCAGAAAACCCGAGAGTTTGGTTCCTGCAGTCAGAGCACTTCGGTCGACCGGGCCGGTCGACCGTCCAAAACTCTGTGCATGCTGGGCACGTCGGTCGACCGGCCCGGTCGACCGACCATCCTGTCTTCTGCTGCTGCTGCTATTTCCTGCCGCTGTCCCTTTGCCTTTCATCGTCGACTTCCTTCGCGATCTTCGACGGCACTTGGCAATCTTCTACAGCACTTGGCATGGCATCACCTCCTTTAATATCCTCTCTCCTCCAACAATTCTCCACCTCGGTGAAGATTTTCAAATCTGAGCCGAATTCCGACTCGATAGCGGCTGCACCAACATGGTTGCCTACGTACCCCTGCCCAAGGGATCAAGCCGTCCGTAGTTCATCCAAATGAGCTTCAGCAAGCTCAATTCACCTGAAGGACATGGAGTAAGTCTTTGCAGTGCGCAAACTTCACCCCCGACACCACCTTTGTTAGCATATCGGCCGGATTCTCCGAAGTGTGAATCTTCAACAAGTCAATGTCACCTTCCTCTAGAATCTCCCGAACAAAGTGATACCTGACATCAATATGCTTCGTCCTTGCATGATAGACCTGGTTCCTTGCCAAGTAGATGGCACTCATGCTGTCACAGTTTATCTTCAATATATCCTGTTCCACGCCCAAGTCATCAAGCAACCCCTAAAGCCAGATTGCCTCCTTCATGGCCTCTGTCATAGCCATATATTCAGCCTCTGTGGTCGACAACACGACGGTAGACTGAAGTGTGGAGCGCCAACTTACCGGTGCCTGTGAGAATGTGAAGACATATCCCGTCGTCGACCGGCGTTTGTCAAGGTCACCTGCATAGTCTGAGTCCACATACCCTATGCACTCCTGCTTTCCGGTGTTGTCCTTCTCGAATACTAGGCCTACATCAACGGTTCCCTTGATGTACCTCAGAATCCATTTCACAGCTTCCCAATGACCCTGTCAGGATCATGCATGTATCGACTCACCATGGAGACTGCCTGTGATAGATCTGGCCTCGTACACACCATAGCATACATCAAGCTACCCACAGCATTGGCATATGGAACATGAGACATATACTCACGCTCTTGAACACTCCTTGGAGACATCTTTGCTGACAACCATAGGTGTACTAACAGACTTAGTATCCTTGCTGATATTAAACCTCTGCAGTACCTTCTCCAAATAGCCCTTCTGTGTCAAACTTATCCTGCCAGCTTTCCTGTCTCTAGTGATCTCCATGCCCAATACTTTCCTTGCTTCCCCCAGGTCCTTCATCTCAAACTCTGACGATAACATCTTCTTCAGAGAGTCAATAGCAGATCTCGACCTAGAAGCAATCAACATATCATCTACATAAAGAAGTAGATAGATATATTCACCTGATGGTAACTTGTTGTAGTACACATATGGGTCGAAATGTGTAACGCCCCGATCCTAAAGATACGGAGACGTTATGGCGACGCATATACGTGATTAGTACTCAATATTGCATATTTTACATCATAATCCCCATGCATAATACAAATAAATAAGTGATTTTTAATCCTCTTCTCTACTTATTTGCAGGTACATACTTAAAGGAGAGTTAGCCAATTAATTACCTTAATTAGCAATAATTAAGGTGATTAATTAAAAGATTAAAGATAAAGCCAAATCTCAAACCAGATCTAGAGAGATCCGCGCAACAAACTCAGAATCCAAGTGGTCCACGTGGCCAACAACCTTGTAACTGATCTCCACCAGAAAGATCCGATCCAACGGCCCAGATCTGGCGGCAAATCCGCGGCAATCCGCGGCAATCTTGGGCCGTTAGATCCCCGGATTTTGTGGCAACAACCTACTCTCCAGAAGCTTCTCCAATCTGCTATAAATACTGCATCATCACCTGCGAGCTAAGACTGATCAGAGAAGAGAGGAGATTAGTTTTAGGTGTTGTAATTTTCATTTTTCTCTAGGTTTTGTTCTTTAGTTCCCTCTTCTTCTCTATCCCTAGATTTCAAAAGAGAGTGATTGTGAGGGAGAGAGCTTGTGTAATCAAGGGTGACAACTTGAAGCTATGCAAGGATTGATCCATCCTCCATTCCTCTACTTGAGTTTGATTCTAGTTTCTTGTGCTTTCTTTACATGCTTTATTACTTGCTTTGTTTAGTTCTTGCAATCTAATTCAAGCTTTGTTTTAGTTCTTTAATGGCTTCTTGTAGCTAGATTTTCATTCCATGTACTAGTTTAACCACTAGCTTAGCCACTTCACTACTCATGGGTGATTGCTTTTGTTAATCTTGCAAGTGTATGATCTTCTCTTCTCCGATGGTTAAACCACCATCTTGTAAATGAGAAAGTAATTAGGTCAACATGCTAGACGAATTCCAAGCCTATGGAGTGACAACATTAGGCAAAGCTTTCATTATCAAGGAGTTTGGTAAGCTTTGGCAAGCTAGCAAGGTAATCTAGTCTTGGATCTCTTTCTTTAAGTTTCTTGATTCTTTTCTTGTGAATACAACATCCACATCTTGATTTCTTTTCCACTTCCACCATGAACATATCCATCCTCTTTTGGTTTCTTTTGTATTTGCTTCACTAAGTTTATAATCAAGAGAAGGATACTAGTTTGATCACTTCACTACCATACGTTTAAAGCTTCCATCGCGAGCTCTCCCTGAGATCCGACTCGGTATAGCCCTAGGCTATAGCGGAGACAAGAAAGGGTACATCAAATACATTGAACATCTTACATACATTTGTGGAGTAAACAAGCACCGAGGTTGATTCTAAACCTTTCTCTTTTACATAATACTCGTGCTATACTTCACACTACTCTTTCAATCTATCAATTTTTGGCGCCGTTGCCGGGGAGAGCGACGTATTTTTTTGTTTAAAGTGAAGTACTAAACTATTATTCTTCTCTGTTGCAGGTTACAGGTCAAGAAACAGGAAAATCTTTGTTGCAGTTACATATAAGTGGACCTGGGCCTCTGCTCAAGAAAGCAGAGCCCAGGATCCCTCTGGAGTGCCGCGGATCCACAAGCTTTGCCGTGGAAACGCGGCACAAAAGAGCTCACTTCTGACAAAATTTTTTCAGGGGCTTCTGCTCTGCAAGATACAACTGCTTCTATACTTGATTTCTTGTATACTTCACTGTATTCCTGTTAATTAATACAACAGTAAAAATTGGTTGATAATTGCTAAAAATTGTTTAGACACTTGCATTTTAGGCACGTGTCTTTTCAATTCTTTACTTTTACTGTTGAAGAGTGCGTGGAGGCAAGGTACGTGTTTGCATTGCATTTAGACTAGGACAAACTCTTGCTTGATTTTCTTGCTTTGAGTGTATCCTAGCTATATTTCTTGTACACTTGCACAATTCAATTCTAAGGCATACCCGTAAATAAGATAAGGTGGGGGATGTCATTACCCTTTCCTTAGCCCGAAAACCACAACCCAAGCACTCACTAACCCAAGCCTCTAATTTAATAAAAAGTAGACGTTGGCCCTAGGGACATCTCGGACTCAATTAGGAGATTATCCTAAGGGGGAAAAGTGTTGGAATTTAACTCTTGCAAAATCAGTGTCTAGGAAAGGGGTTGAGGGTCGAAAGCCCGAAGGTTGCTGGTTACTTAATTAAGGAACGTCTCCGGACAGAAAACCTCCCACCAACCTTACCCTTCCCTGGCTGATTAGCTTGTGGTTAGAGTCTACACTGAACCTCCCGTGGACGGTCTATCAGTTAGGAGTCGTCTAGGTCTAAGTCTACACTAACTTAGGTTAGAATTTTTTTCTTTTCTTTTCTTCTTTTGTTTGTTTATTTGTTTGTTTGATTTTTGTTTGTGATTGTGTGATATGGCTTACAATTACAATTCTTTCCATCCATATGTCACACACACTCCATATTCGGATAATTCCAACCCAGTGTTTTATAATATGCACCAACCACATACACCGGGTTGGCCTTATCCGAATCAATATGACCCATACACCCCATCTAATGATTATAATGTCCAAAATAATTTCAACTCTTCTTCGAGTCATTGGGGATTCACTTACCCGAGTCAAATTTTTAAAATCCTTGTCCATCATATTCACCTTGTTCACAATATTCATTTCCCGAGTCCACGTCATACACTCCTTTTTCTGAGCCTCCATTTGAAGACAAATCTGACTTATTAAGGAGTTTAGAAGCTCAATTACATCGAGCTGAGCAAACATTTCCAGAATCTTTTCCCTCTCCAATTCCACCGTATTTTCAAGAGTCCTACTCAGTTCCACCATTTCCTAATAAACAACCATTTGTCATGGACACGAGTAAAGATCTCTTGTGTGAGTCCACTTTTCCATCACCACCCATTTTTGACTCACACGATTCACAAAATTTCCAATTTCAAGATTCCTATACTCCCATTCTAGAGCAGCCATCTGTAGATCTATTACATCTAGAAAAGAGTATAGACATCTTGCAAGAGTCTTTCTTACAATATCAAACAACACGTACCGAGTCTTTCAATAGTGTGAAAGATCAATTGGATAACCTTCTTAGGAAAGAGGAAACTCTAGCCTATCAACATTTGACTAATCCAATTGTACCACACTCTATTGATACGACTCAAGACTCTTGTCATCTTGGAAATTCAGATTCAATTTCAGCAAGTTTTTCATTTCCTAAACTTGAACTTGTCCAAAATTCAAATCCCGTTGACATTTTGGCAAGTTTCTCATTTCCTAAAAATGAACTTGTCCATACTTCGGATCCAATTGACAATTTGGCAAGTTTTCCTTTTTCTGAAATTGAACTGGAACATGAATTTGATTCTGAACTTTCACTTGATGATTCCAACTTACTTCCTGATTCAATCATGACTTCCATATCCTTACCTGATTTCAATTCATTTCCCAAGTCAAAATTGGATCCATTTCCTATCCATTATGAAATTGAATCACCAATCTTTTATGATGATCACATAGAACTTGGCCAGTTCCTTACTTCTGAAAATCCCATTGATAAATTGGCAAGTTCTCTACATTTAATTGAGTTACATGAAGAATGTGATCTTGAACCCCAACTTTGTGATTCAATCCTTTTTCCTGATTCCATAATGACTCCGGTATCTTTACCTCACTTCAATCTTTTCCCGGAGTCAACCTTGGATCCTTTCACAATTCACAATGAAAGTGAATCATCCATCTTTGAGGATCATGTTGAACTTGCCCAATTTTACACTTCCGAAGATACCATTGACATTTTGGCAAGTTCTCCATCTTGTAGAATTGAACTCAAATGTGACCTTGATTTTCTCAATCTCTTTACTTCTGAAACTGATTGTACAATTCTTAAGGAAGATGTTGACTTAAGTTTTGAAGAATTGTACGGTGATGAGCTTGAATTTCTTAAAATTGGAAGTAAAGAGATATCACTGTTAGAAAGTCACATTCCATCGTTGAACTCTGATTGTGGACTTGAGTTTTCATTTCTTGACTTGGACACAATTTCTGACTTCACTTCGACTCCTGAACCATCACTTGATTTAAATCATAATCCTGAGTCGGTGTTCCTTTCCGAGTCCAAGTCAACAGTTCTATCAGTTCATACTCCATTCTGTGACAAGGAATTTGATAAATTTGAGTCTGAAATTATTTGGAAAATCTTAAAATTAGATGGGGGCATGTACATAATTAAAATAACACACGCATGCATCTTTTTAGTGGGTCATATTTTTGCTATTTTTGGTGGGTTCCTGAAAACCCAAAGCAAAGATGATTGGGCCATGTTCCGTGGACCAGTCCGACCACCCCCAGAACCACCTCCTTAAATTAATTTTTTTTTTTTTACTAACATAGGATTCACTAACATAAAATTTAGGAAATAATAATAAAAAAATAAAAATTAAAAAAAAAAAAAAAGAAATAAACATAAAGGAGGATTTTCATGTTTAAAAGAGTCCCACATTTTCCAAATTCTACATCTTCCAAATTCCTAGGAGTCAAAGATTCTTTTCATAAATCCCTAGGGTAAATTTGTTTTTGACCTAGGGATAATTTAGGGACTCTCAAAATTCCTTTCTCCTATAAAAATACCCCTCCCACATATTTTCTCTCTCACCCGAGAAAAACACCTCAGATCCCTAATTTCCGCTCAAAACCTCAGCTCTACAAATTTTCCCTTCTCCTGCTTCCTTCAGATTGCCGCGGATCCACAAGCCAAGCCGCGCAAACGCGGCTCTTCTGTAGAATCCAGTGCCCAGAAAAATTTCCCACCAGTTGATTTCAAGTGCTTCTTCCAGATCTGGTGTCACAATTTCTTCCAGAGTTCTCTGCATCCACAACAGAGATCGTTTTCTTCCCCCCACGTAATCCGGGGGTGGTTCGATATTCTAATCTCTACTCTTTACTGCTTTAATCTTCAATCTCTGTTATGGCACCACAAATTTTTCCTGAAAAAGACTTTGGGCGGATTTTGATTGATAATAATGGGTATGGACATGTATTTTTAGAACGAATAAGGGCTAGGAATTGGTACAATTTGATTTATGATAATTCTGAGACCGAGTCATTCTATTGTCCTGAGTTGGTGAAGATGTTTTACACTCACCTAGATCAAGCCTCGGTAGATTCACAAGCTTACCAATTCACTGTTCACATGCCTAATGGTGATTTCATTGTCACGCTTCCTCTTATTGAGGAAGTCACTCATGTCCCGACCAACCCACACCATAGCGAGCCCCTCCCTTTAATTGACTATATGACTGTTATGGGAGTTCGCTGCACGGAGCAGGATCGTGGGCTAAAGGCTAGCACCACGTTTAGGAATGTTCATTGCATAGGACGTTGGATCCTACGCAATATTTTAGGGCTAGACCATACCACAACTTTTAACAGGCCTGTGCTACAGATTATACATGACTTGATGACTAGACAACGCACGGTCTGTTTGAACAAGGTTATCTTCCATGCACTAATTGTCAACTCTTCCCGAACAAGAGGTGCCAAATACACACACCCCATCCTGCTTACACGTCTGTGTAGGACCTTCCTACCAGATGATGTATTTGATTCATTTGATAGAGTGTTTGCTGCACCAGAGAGACCGACCAGTGCATACACTAGTTGTTTACACGCACTCTGGACACCTACTGTCCAGCCAGAAAATGTGCCTGTAGTGTCCTCATCTTCGGAGAGTTATGATGCGGAGGATGAACCCGAATTTTGGAGGCAGGAACCCCCTGTAGAGACACGTGCTTTCATGTCTACCTTATGGAAAGGCATGAAGAAAATATTTAGAGGGCAAGTAAGGCTGAGAAAGAAGGTGGAGGAGCAATCTTCCAGGTTGGAGGAGCAATCCTCTAGGCTAGATACTATTGAGGCGACATTGAGGAGGACACAATCAGCTGGGCCGAGCACCACATCGGTTCCAAAGAGGAGGAGGGAGTGACTTTTCACCTTTTACCTGTTTCATGCATTCTTTTTATCTTGCATACATCGAGGACGATGCATGAGATAGGTATGGGGGGGTAGATACTAACTTAGGATTTTTCATTTTCTTGTTAGGTTTTTATTTTTTAGGATTTTTACTTTCTTTTTAGGTCTTTTATTTTTAGATTTTATTTTTTTTTCTAGATTTTCCACTTTCTTTTTAGATTTTATCTTTTCTTTTAGAAAAAAAAAATAAAAATAAAAAAAAATATAAAAATAAAAACTTTTTGAAATAAGAGACAAAGTTTTGATCTAGTTTTAAGAAAATTAAGATGTATCTTAGAAATTAAGAAAGCCTTAATTATGACATCTTAAACATAGTTGAAGTAATAGATTTTGTTTGAGATTATAGGATAAGTAAGTAAAATTGGTGAGATATTATTATCTGGAATTTTTTGCCTTAGATAATATGCACTTTACACTTACACATTTCTTGGGATGGAGACAAAGACCAAAAATGCCATATAAATAAAAAAAAAAAAAAAAGAAAAAAAAAAAGAAAAATATATATAAATAAAAGATCACTTATTAAGCTGGGAAATTGTGCCTCAAGAAGCATGATGACTCACGCCTAACGGTGATCTCACCTATTAAGCTGGGTAATTGTGCCTCAAGAAGCATGATTATTCACGCCTAACGGTGATTAAGAATAATCCCTCTTAGTTTTGTGGCCTTTTTCACTCGAGTCCTTAAACCCGAGGGATGTTTCCTCATCTGGTGCCCTAAGACCATCTGGTCTGGGAGTCATCGGTTATAGGCTCGCTACATGGGTGAATTAGAAAGCCTAATAAAACTAAGGGAAGAAAAAAGAAAAAAAAAATAATATAATAATAATATATAAATAAATAAATGGCTTGATGGTTGGAGTTGAAATCCCAGAAATCTTCACTGTGCACGGTGTGCATACTATCTAGGTTTTATGAAAGATAAAGTATTCAATCCAATTTTGAATTCTTACCTTAATTAAAGACAAGATCTTGCATGGATACTAAGTTTAAGGAAGAATGATTATAGGTGGACTTATGACCTAGGATCACTTATATTTTTGCAAAAATAGTTCGTAAACTTGTCTCTTATTCAAAATGCGTTTTCAAAACACTAACATTTGTCTTCTTTCTTTATGGATTTGTGGGTGTAATCCGCTGAAAACCCTCAGGAGACAACACTCCTCCTCTAGGGTAACCTAGAGGTTTAACGGCTTGTTGCACATGCTCAGTGCAATCGCGTCACCTGCGAAAGTGGTGTAATAAACTTGTAGCTTAGATTTTATTTTCTTTTACTTTGTTTTGCTCGGGACGAGCAAAAGAATAAGTGTGGGGGTGTGATTAGTACTCAATATTGCATATTTACATCATAATCCCCATGCATAATACAAATAAATAAGTGATTTTTAATCCTCTTCTCTACTTATTTGCAGGTACATACTTAAAGGAGAGTTAGCCAATTAATTACCTTAATTAGCAATAATTAAGGTGATTAATTAAAAGATTAAAGATAAAGCCAAATCTCAAACCAGATCTAGAGAGATCCGCGCAACAAACTCAGAATCCAAGTGGTCCACGTGGCCAACAACCTTGTAACTGATCTCCACCAGAAAGATCCGATCCAACGGCCCAGATCTGGCGGCAAATCCGCGGCAATCCGCGGCAATCTTGGGCCGTTAGATCCCCGGATTTTGTGGCAACAACCTACTCTCCAGAAGCTTCTCCAATCTGCTATAAATACTGCATCATCACCTGCGAGCTAAGACTGATCAGAGAAGAGAGGAGATTAGTTTTAGGTGTTGTAATTTTCATTTTCTCTAGGTTTTGTTCTTTAGTTCCCTCTTCTTCTCTATCCCTAGATTTCAAAAGAGAGTGATTGTGAGGGAGAGAGCTTGTGTAATCAAGGGTGACAACTTGAAGCTATGCAAGGATTGATCCATCCTCCATTCCTCTACTTGAGTTTGATTCTAGTTTCTTGTGCTTTCTTTACATGCTTTATTACTTGCTTTGTTTAGTTCTTGCAATCTAATTCAAGCTTTGTTTTAGTTCTTTAATGGCTTCTTGTAGCTAGATTTTCATTCCATGTACTAGTTTAACCACTAGCTTAGCCACTTCACTACTCATGGGTGATTGCTTTTGTTAATCTTGCAAGTGTATGATCTTCTCTTCTCCGATGATTAAACCACCATCTTGCAAATGAGAAAGTAATTAGGTCAACATGCTAGACGAATTCCAAGCCTATGGAGTGACAACATTAGGCAAAGCATTCATTATCAAGGAGTTTGGTAAGCTTTGGCAAGCTAGCAAGGTAATCTAGTCTTGGATCTCTTTCTTTAAGTTTCTTGATTCTTTTCTTGTGAATACAACATCCACATCTTGATTTCTTTTCCACTTCCACCATGAACATATCCATCCTCTTTTGGTTTCTTTTGTATTTGCTTCACTAAGTTTATAATCAAGAGAAGGATACTAGTTTGATCACTTCACTACCATACGTTTAAAGCTTCCATCGCGAGCTCTCCCTGAGATCCGACTCGGTATAGCCCTAGGCTATAGCGGAGACAAGAAAGGGTACATCAAATACATTGAACATCTTACATACATTTGTGGAGTAAACAAGCACCGAGGTTGATTCTAAACCTTTCTCTTTTACATAATACTCGTGCTATACTTCACACTACTCTTTCAATCTATCAATACGCAAGGGAAAATCCCCCACGTATATGCGCTAAGCCTAAATTGTAACCTGAACAAGCTATAAATCAGAACTATAATAATCAAGGAACACTGCAATAATACATATACATGACTATACATGATAGCAACGAATAACAGGAAGAAAAAGACAGCTGAATAGAAGTCAAAGGTGATATACAGGAATCAAAGAATAATAACAAGAATAAAATGCAAGTATACCAGAATCAAAGGGAGAGGTCCTAAGTTCCTCGTAAGGCGTACCGTCTCATCGAAAACCTGCACATTAGAAACAATCGTCCAAAAGCTGGACGTGCAAACCCAGGGTCGTCAGAACGCGACCATAATGAGTGTGTGTGTAAAGGGGAAACAGCTCGTGCAGAAGAAACCATGTGCATAAATAGTAATAAGAGCAACAGCAGATAAAAGAGACCATATAACAGATAAATAACAGAACTGTAATAAACATGATAACAACACGGATAATGATAAGCAACAACTGATCAATAGTAAGCAAGCAACTGATGTCACAATAGGTAACCTATCACATGAAACTAGGCTGGTATTCAAGTCTGGTCACAAGTCTGGTCCTGGTTATGGTCATATGTCTATCACAGTGATATAAATGCACAGTCAAGTGATTAATGTCAGTCACAATGTATTAACAGTTCATTATCATTTATTATGTCAGCAAACACTAATTGCCACCTGTAATAGACGCATCCCATACTACGCCTACTACATGTGTCAATCAGCGTCCTAAGTTATTGAAATTAACAGAAGAGACATTGTCCATGCTTTAGGTGAGTTCCGTACATACCCGGAACCACGGCCCAATCACCTGGCGCTGAACCAGGTCCTACCGCTAGGTAGTCAATAACAATAACAATGTGTCAATACAATGACAATATAGACAATACGGGATGTCAGTCATCCCCCGGAACCCTGCAGTGGAACCGTATCTCGGCTGCGCAACCTGTATCCTAGGTCCACCCAAAATACAGACGATGTCTCCTCCATCAATTTCCCAATCCCAGTGTAAACTGTTCAATTACTTTGTTATTCATTCAATTCGATTAAATCAGTCAATGTCCATATTATCTAGAATACTGGGACGATACGGTGACAGTAACAATAACAATACAGTAACAGTCAATCAGTGATCGTATACACGGTAAACAATATCAGTAACAGTGAACAGTAACAATAACCGTGTATACGATGAACAATAGTGTTGTACCGTGATTACGGTCAAACAATCATTTCCAGTAACTTCAATAATATGGATTCAATATAACAATGGAGCTGATAATACTCGATAGCTAATCTCATCTGGAACCGGTCAATATCTCATATGTTTGCATATAACAATAGCCGGTTTACATCTCTACCAATCCGTATAAGCTCTGAAATACAAGATTACTGATTGTCGACTAGATTACCATCATCATAACTCAATCTCTATCAATAGATGTAATCAATAACCAATCATGAAACATATAGTATGTCCTCGAGATTATCAAGTCGACAAATACTGAATCATATTAAATAGGAAACATCCTCAAAGAACTGCAGTCTAGAATAAGTCCACTCATGAGTCTATACCAACAGCTCATCATACTCTATAATCCAATCAGTTAGTAAATCTTAGAACTCTAGCTTCTAATAATCCAAAATCAATATGATATCACGTATCAAGTCAAATGTAAGATATTCACATCAACGTCTGAATGAATCATCATCAAGTCATCACCAATAAGCAAATATCAAGTCTGAAAAGTACTCTACTTGGATATATCATCGCATCTTAATGCAGATCGGGCTTTATCATAAAGTATGTAAATCCAATGCTACTTATAACTCAAGTTCAGTCCAACCCTGAATAAGTCCATGTATCAATCCAATCGTCATAATCTTTTTGTAAGGTAAGATCACATCCAATATATCCTCGATCAGCTACAATATAGGATAGTTACTACTGATACTTAACATCAACGACATATCATCTAATGAATCTCAAATGCCAACAATGTCAAATCTCATCTCAAAACAAGTCAGGCTCCAATGTAAGGAACATAGATTCTGGATAACCTCTAACTCAAGATCAACCTACATCACAACTCAACTAATCCAGTCATATCTGATATGTCCTCAAATACTCAACTAATAAGGTCAGGTCTAATTACTGATCATCATTCTATGTAAATAACATAAGTCCAGATCAATCCCAAGTTATGACAACCAACTCATATTCCAATAGTTACATGATCGTCAAGTATCAAGATACATCAAAGAATCTGATATAATAATTGTCATTCTAACATATATCCATAATCAAGCTCAGTTCCCTCACTCTAACAATTTAATCTGATTCCCAAATCCTCAAGGGTTCACACTTCTATTAAGATCAAACATAATATCCCAATACTCGGTATCACAACATATACATGCATCTAAGTTCTATTAGATCAAGTCATTACCATCCAATATCCATCTCAATTACCCTCATGCTACATCCTGATATGTCTACAACAATACTCTAGATATACATAGGACATACATGGGGATTCTAACATGTATCAAGAATCACGCATATCATATTTCTATACATCCAACATGTAAAATAAACGGGAGATGACCGACCACCTTCATGCTCGGTGATCTCCACACATAAACATGTAATCTCAGTATTCTACTCGACAATTACATAACATATAAAATAAAAGCTGCAATCACTTAATAAAAGAGAGAAGGAGGAAGATACACTCACCTGAGCTCGATCGCAAGAATCATAAGGTTCCAGTAAATCTACATAAATTATTAAATAGAAATTGTTAGATTCTTTTAAAAGAATATTTTAAGGAGTTTAAATCTTAGTTAATTAATTTGGGAGTTGGAGATATGATGCTTTAGGTTTAATGAATTTAGTAGATTTAATTTAAACTAATTTCTGATTTTTTGTTGGATTTTTAATAGGCTTTAAATCATTAAAATATTTAACGGGTTTGAATCTAACATTACAGAAAAAGGTTTAAAGAGGGTGATTTGATTTAATTCATGTTGGTATCACTCTAAAATTTTTATCTTAGAAAGAAAAAGTGTTATAGGATATTATTTATATTTTTCTCTATTTTATTTTGATATTTTTAATAATTATTTTAATTGCAAACTTACCTTCTTTTCTTCCTTTCTTTCTTATTTCTTTTTTTTTTTAACTGCTACAGTAGCCCAGGCCCAGTCCAGTCCAGGCCCAGGCTGGACCAGGCCTGGTTCCAATTCTTTTTTTTTCTTTTCTTTTCTTTTTTTTTCTCAGACTGGGCCAGGTCTGGCCCAGTCCAGGCCTGTCTCGGCCTGGACCTGGCCAGGCCTGTTAGCCTGGGCCAGGCCAGCCTATGGCCGGGCCAAAAGTTTTTTTTTTTTTTATAAGTGTGTGCACAGTGGGCCGGCCCAGCCCACTGTGCACTGAGAATCAAGGATCAGCAGGGGCTCTCGGCCATTGGCCGAGAGCCGCCAAAGAAATTTCCATTTTTTTAATTTCCTTTTTAATCCTTTATAAAAAATGTAAATATTAGTTGGTAGATCTACAAGTATTTTAATTAGATTTTTGATTAGGTTTTGATGCATAAAACTATTCATGGAGATCTTGGTATGGACATAATTTTAATAAACTTTTTATATCAAATAAATTTTGAGAAAATAGATTATTTGTATCATATTAATAATTTATTCTTATGTATCTATTCAATTTATATATATATATATATATATAATATATATATATATATATATATATATTTAAAGAAAATAACTGGAATTAAATTCACAAGTTGGATTTACTTACATTAGTTGTTCTTCTTTGTTTGCTCATCAATCCTTGCCTCAAAACCCCTTTCGTTCATGATCCCTTGAGGAGGAGAAGGAAGAGATGGAAAGTGGGGAGAGTTGGACTAGGGTTTCTATTGAGGAAGAAGAGAAAGAAATGTTTAGGTTCTTTGAACCTGGACTCTAATTAGGCTAGATTGCTTAATTTAGTAAGATAGGATTAGGATGGAAATTTGGATTGGAATTAAATATTTAAATTAGATTCTAGATTTGGATTTGGATTTGGATTAGGATTTATTAAGATCATGATTTTGAAAATAAGATTAGGGTTAGGATTAGAATTGAGTTTTGGGTTAATGGGTAAGAATCTCATGCTAATGGGTTTTGGGCTTTAATTAAAAGAAATAAATAATATGAAGAATGAGAAAAATAGATAGTGGGCTTATGGGCTTAGACAAAAATAGAGAAAGGGGAAAAAGAATGAAAATAAGAAGTGGGCTTGGCTCAAGTGGGCTTAGCATGAAAGGAAAATAAAATGAAATGAAAAGGAGAATAGGCTTGACTTATTGGGCTTGGATTAAAATAATAATACTACTAATAGTGATTAACAATATCATAATAATAATTAACAATAATAATTACAATAATAATAATATCACCAGTAAAATAAAATAAATACTTTAGAAAAATAAAATACAGTATTTTAGATTAGAGGTATTACATTCTACCCACCTTAATAAAAATTTCGTCCTCGAAATTTCGATAAGGTAGGGAGTGTTAGAAAATTAGAATCAAGAGAGAAAACGAACAAGCTTTCACGTCGCTTCTGAGTACATCATGATTCCACTATGCTTCCGCTGCGCGCTCTGATCTTTGCTACTGGCTTCAATACAGAGAGACCAATCTCAAGAGACAAAAATAGGGAAATAGAATCAGAAAGAGGATAGAAATCAAGATGGACATCCAAATCACTCTAATTGGAGTGTTGGAATCATGAATATCAACAGATCAAGAACGGAGTTCCAAAGGGAGGACGATCAATTTCCAAATGGAGTCAATATTATCACGTGAATAGTATATGTATATTGCAATGTAAACATAACTGTCTCAGGTTACAGGTAGGAACTAGGTTCTCCTTTATGTCGAACCTAGGCTCTGATACCACTCTGTAACGCCCCGATCCTAAAGATACGGAGACGTTATGGCGACGCATATACGCAAGGGAAAATCCCCCACGTATATGCGCTAAGCCTAAATTGTAACCTGAACAAGCTATAAATTAGAACTATAATAATCAAGGAACACTGCAATAATACATATACATGACTATACATGATAGCAACGAATAACAGGAAGAAAAAGACAGCTGAATAGAAGTCAAAGGTGATATACAGGAATCAAAGAATAATAACAAGAATAAAATGCAAGTATACCAGAATCAAAGGGAGAGGTCCTAAGTTCCTCGTAAGGCGTACCGTCTCATCGAAAACCTGCACATTAGAAACAATCGTCCAAAAGCTGGACGTGCAAACCTAGGGTCGTCAGAACGCGACCATAATGAGTGTGTGTGTAAAGGGGAAACAGCTCGTGCAGAAGAAACCATGTGCATAAATAGTAATAAGAGCAACAGCAGATAAAAGAGACCATATAACAGATAAATAACAGAACTGTAATAAACATGATAACAACACGGATAATGATAAGCAACAACTGATCAATAGTAAGCAAGCAACTGATGTCACAATAGGTAACCTATCACATGAAACTAGGTTGGTATCCAAGTCTGGTCACAAGTCTGGTCCTGGTTATGGTCATATGTCTATCACAGTGATATAAATGCACAGTCAAGTGATTAATGTCAGTCACAATGCATTAACAGTTCATTATCATTTATTATGTCAGCGAACACTAATTGCCACCTGTAATAGACGCATCCCATACTACGCCTACTACATGTGTCAATCAGCGTCCTAAGTTATTGAAATTAACAGAAGAGACATTGTCCATGCTTTAGGTGAGTTCCGTACATACCCGGAACCACGGCCCAATCACCTGGCGCTGAACCAGGTCCTACCGCTAGGTAGTCAATAACAATAACAATGTGTCAATACAATGACAATATAGACAATACGGGATGTCAGTCATCCCCGGAACCCTGCAGTGGAACCGTATCTCGGCTGCGCAACCTGTATCCTAGGTCCACCCAAAATACAGACGCTGTCTCCTCCATCAATTTCCCCAATCCCAGTGTAAGCTGTTCAATTACTTTGTTATTCATTCAATTCGATTAAATCAGTCAATGTCCATATTATCAAGAATACTGGGACGATACGGTGACAGTAACAATAACAATACAGTAACAGTCAATCAGTGATCGTATACACGGTAAACAATATCAGTAACAGTGAACAGTAACAATAACCGTGTATACGATGAACAATAGTGCAGTACCGTGATTACGGTCAAACAATCATTTCCCAGTAACTTCAATAACATGGATTCAATATAACAATGGAGCTGATAATACTCGATAGCTAGTCTCATCTGGAACCGGTCAATATCTCATATGTTTGCATATAACAATAGCCGGTTTACATCTCTACCAATCCGTATAAGCTCTGAAATACAAGATTACTGATTGTCGACTAGATTACCATCATCATAACTCAATCTCTATCAATAGATGTAATCAATAACCAATCATGAAACATATAGTATGTCCTCGAGATTATCAAGTCGACAAATACTGAATCATATTAAATAGGAAACATCCTCAAAGAACTGCAGTCTAGAATAAGTCCACTCATGAGTCTATACCAACAGCTCATCATACTCTATAATCCAATCAGTTAGTAAATCTTAGAACTCTAGCTTCTAATAATCCAAAATCAATATGATATCACGTATCAAGTCAAATGTAAGATATTCACATCAACGTCTGAATGAATCATCATCAAGTCATCACCAATAAGCAAATATCAAGTCTGAAAAGTACTCTACTTGGATATATCATCGCATCTTAATGCAGATCGGGTTTTATCATAAAGTATGTAAATCCAATGCTACTTATAACTCAAGTTCAGTCCAACCCTGAATAAGTCCATGTATCAATCCAATCGTCATAATCTTTTTGTAAGGTAAGATCACATCCAATATATCCTCGATCAGCTACAATATAGGATAGTTACTACTGATACTTAACATCAACGACATATCATCTAATGAATCTCAAATGCCAACAATGTCAAATCTCATCTCAAAATAAGTCAGGCTCCAATGTAAGGAACATAGATTCTGGATAACCTCTAACTCAAGATCAACCTACATCACAACTCAACTAATCCAGTCATATCTGATATGTCCTCAAATACTCAACTAATAAGGTCAGGTCTAATTACTGATCATCATTCTATGTAAATAACATAAGTCCAGATCAATCCCAAGTTATGACAACCAACTCATATTCCAATAGTTACATGATCGTCAAGTATCAAGATACATCAAAGAATCTGATATAATAATTGTCATTCCAACATATATCCATAATCAAGCTCAGCTCCCTCACTCTAACAATTTAATCTGATTCCCAAATCCTCAAGGGTTCACACTTCTATTAAGATCAAACATAATATCCCAATACTCGGTATCACAACATATACATGCATCTAAGTTCTATTAGATCAAGTCATTACCATCCAATATCCATCTCAATTACCCTCATGCTACATCCTGATATGTCTACAACAATACTCTAGATATACATAGGACATACATGGGGATTCTAACATGTATCAAGAATCACGCATATCATATTTCTATACATCCAACATGTAAAATAAACGGGAGATGACCGACCACCTTCATGCTCGGTGATCTCCACACATAAACATGTAATCTCAGTATTCTACTCGACAATTACATAACATATAAAATAATAGCTGCAATCACTTAATAAAAGAGAGAAGGAGGAAGAGACACTCACCTGAGCTCGATCGCAAGAATCATAAGGTTCCAGTAAATCTACATAAATTATTAAATAGAAATTGTTAGATTCTTTTAAAAGAATATTTTAAGGAGTTTAAATCTTAGTTAATTAGTTTGGGAGTTGGAGATATGATGCTTTAGGTTTAATGAATTAGTAGATTTAATTTAAACTAATTTCTGATGTTTTGTTGGATTTTTAATAGGCTTTAATCATTAAAATATTTAACGGGTTTGAGTCTAACATTACGGAAAAAGGTTTAAAGAGGGTGATTTGATTTAATTCATGTTGGTATCACTCTAAAATTTTTATCTTAGAAAGAAAAAGTGTTATAGGATATTATTTATATTTTCTCTATTTATTTTGATATTTTTAATAATTATTTTAATTGCAAACTTACCTTCTTTTCTTCCTTTCTTTCTTATTTTCTTTTTTTTTTTAACTGCTACAGTAGCCCAGGCCCAGTCCAGTCCAGGCCCAGGCTGGACCAGGCCTGGTTCCAATTCTTTTTTTTTTTCTTTTCTTTTTCTTTTTTTTCTCAGACTGGGCCAGGTCTGGCCCAGTCCAGGCCTGTCTCGGCCTGGACCTGGCCAGGCCTGTTAGCCTGGGCCAGGCCAGCCTATGGCCGGGCCAAAAGTTTTTTTTTTTTTTTATAAGTGTGTGCACAGTGGGCCGGCCCAGCCCACTGTGCACTGAGAATCAAGGATCAGCAGGGGCTCTCGGCCATTGGCCGAGAGCCGCCAAAGAAATTTCCATTTTTTTTAATTTCCTTTTAATCCTTTATAAAAAAATGTAAATATAAGTTGGTAGATCTACAAGTATTTTAATTAGATTTTTGATTAGGTTTTGATGCATAAAAATATTCATGGAGATCTTGGTATGGACATAATTTTAATAAACTTTTTATATCAAATAAATTTTGAGAAAATAGATTATTTGTATCATATTAATAATTTATTCTTATGTATCTATTCAATTTATATATATATATATATATATTTAAAGAAAATAACTGGAATTAAATTCACAAGTTGGATTTACTTACATTAGTTGTTCTTCTTTGTTTGCTCATCAATCCTTGCCTCAAAACCCCTTTCGTTCATGATCCCTTGAGGAGGAGAAGGAAGAGATGGAAAGTGGGGAGAGTTGGACTAGGGTTTCTATTGAGGAAGAAGAGAAAGAAATGTTTAGGTTCTTTGAACCTGGACTCTAATTAGGCTAGATTGCTTAATTTAGTAAGATAGGATTAGGATGGAAATTTGGATTGGAATTAAATATTTAAATTAGATTCTAGATTTGGATTTGGATTTGGATTAGGATTTATTAAGATCATGATTTTGAAAATAAGATTAGGGTTAGGATTAGAATTGAGTTTTGGGTTAATAGGTAAGAATCTCATGCTAATGGGTTTTGGGCTTTAATTAAAAGAAATAAATAATATGAAGAATGAGAAAAATAGATAGTGGGCTTATGGGCTTAGACAAAAATAGAGAAAGGGGAAAAAGAATGAAAATAAGAAGTGGGCTTGGCTCAAGTGGGCTTAGCATGAAAGGAAAATAAAATGAAATGAAAAGGAGAATAGGCTTGACTTATTGGGCTTGGATTAAAATAATAATACTACTAATAGTGATTAACAATATCATAATAATAATTAACAATAATAATTACAATAATAATAATATCACCAGTAAAATAAAATAAATACTTTAGAAAAATAAAATACAGTATTTTAGATTAGAGGTATTACAAAATGGCTACGTGTGTACTTTTTCTTCCTGATGAAGCTATCAAATCGCTTGTACCACTGTCTAGGAGACTGCTTCAAACCGTACAACAATTTTTTTAGCTTACATACTAACTCTTCCTTCCCTGCAGCTTTGTAACCTGTGGGCTGTGTCATATAGATCTCCTCCTCAAGATCGCCGTGGAGAAAGGCGGTCTTCACATCAAGTTGGTCAAGTTCTAACTCATTCTGCGCCACCAAAGCCAATAGAATCCGAATGGACGAGTGTTTAACTACCGGGGAGAACACCTCGTTATAGTCGATTCCTTCTCTCTGAGCGTAGCCTTTAGCCACTAGCCTTGCCTTGTAGCGCACTGCATCTTCTTGGAGAGATCCTTGCTTCTTAGCAAATACCCACTTGCACCCTATGGCCTTCTTCCCCTTGGGCAACTTAGTAAGTTCCCATGTGTTGTTCTTGTAGAGAGATTTCATCTCTTCATCTATGGCCTCTTTCTACATCCTAGCTTCTGTACTGATCTCAGCTTCCCTGAAGGTAGATGGAATAGCCTCTTCAACACTGGAAGTGCATACGCAACGACCATATCAGTGGTGAAGCCAACCCAGTCTCCTAGTGTTCCTCCGTGGTCTTCCAACTGCAGTAGAATCTGGAACAGTACCCATGACCTGCTCCTGATCCTCTTCAACATTTTTAGCATTTTCTTCAGCTACTTGATCACCACCCTGTGTCACCTCAGGAATGATCCGAACTGATACTGAATCCTCTAGAGATGGTGGATCTGCATCACTCTCCACCTGCTGTAATAGCTCCTTGGTCTTGCTGGTCTCCACCTGCTTAGAGACAGTAGGCTTCATCAAAGAAGCCTCATCGAATGTGACATCCCTGCTTATTATGAACTTGTTGTCCTTTTGGTCCCAAATCTTGAACCCTTGGTTCCTCGCTTGAAGCCAACGAACACCCCTTTCTTTACCCTTGGGTCCAACTTGTCTTCTTTGACATGGTAGTAGGCTGGACATCCGAAAACCCGTAGCAAATCATAGTCCTCAGCAGTTCTTCCTGACCAAGCTTCAAGAGGAGTCTTCCCCCTATAGCAGACGACGGCAACCTGTTCACAAGATGGCATGCATACCCCAAAGTTTCAGCCCAAAACTTCTTTGGCAGTCCTGCATTGGATAACATACACCGAACTTTCTCTAGTAAAGTCCGGTTCATCCTCTCAGCCACCCCATTTTGTTACGGAGTCTCTCGTACTGTGAAGTGTCTCTCTATGCCCTCATCAAGACATAGTTGTAGGAAAGGATCCGATTTGTACTCTCCTCCATTGTCAGAACGGAGGACCTTGACATCCCTTCCCGTGCTTCTCTCCAGGTTAGCCTTCCACTTCACAAACAGTTCTAGGACTTCATTGTTGTGTCGTGTAGTGTACACCCAACAGCACCTAGAATAGTCATCGATGAACGACACAAAATAGTGGTTACCTCCAATCGATGCAGTCTTGGTAGGTCCCCATACATCCGTGTGAACATAGTCAAGAATACCCTCCGTGCAGTGTGAAGCTGTGCCAAACTTCACCTTGGTCTTCTTGCCGATGATGCAATGTTCATATAGATCCAACTTGCAGGTCTCAGCACCCTTCAGCAACCCTTTCTTCACAAGAGTTTGCATTGATTTCTCCCCTGCATGTCCCAGCCTCATGTGCCACAGCCGGGTTGAATCTTCCTTCTAACTGGTAGAAGCTGCCACCTGCCCTGTCACTGTACTACCATTCAAGTAATACAAGTTGTTCCGGTGATCGGCCTTCAATACCACCATCGAGCCCTTTGTCATTTTAAGAACTCCTTTCTTAATAGACACTCCGAGACCCAATGATTCCAAAGCTCCTACAGAGATCAAGTTCCTCTTCAGCTGAGGTACATATCTCACTTCTTTCAGCCCCCTCACCATCCCATCAAACATCCTAATTTGAATAGTGCCAACACCCTCCATGATGCACGGATGATCATCGCCCATGACGACCGAACACCCCTCCAACTTCTCAAAACTGGTAAACCAGTCTCAATTAGGGCATACATGATATGTTGCACCTGTGTCCAAGATCCACTCGTTCTCACCCGAGTAGCCAATGACGGGAGTGGTAACTGAAAACGAGAACACTGAAGAATCCGAATCTGATCCATCTGTCTGTGATTTGCTGCTTGCAGTTTTTATCACTTTTGCAAGATTTGCTTCAGATTTTGATTCTTTCTTCTTTCCCTTGAACTTTGGACAGTCTACCTTCCAGTGCCCAAACTCTTTGCAAAAAGCGCACTGATTTCTCTTGAGATCCCTGAATCCTGGCCTGGATTTCGATCTTCCTCTAATCTCCTTTCCCTTCCTTGATGAACCTCTGCCTCTTACTTCCAATGCCTCCGCCTATGACCCTGACTGAGAAGGATGCCTCTCATTCTTCCTTGTGTCATAACTCATCAATGCAGACGACACCTCATCATAATCTAAGCTCTGCCTTCCATTAATGAAGGTCAGTGTGAATGTCTCGTACTCCTCTGCAGGAAGTGAATTCAGAAAGATGACCGCCTTATCTTCCTCATCTACCGTGACATCCACATTTAGCAGATCTGTAAGAAGCTTCGTATATCGGTTGATGTGCTCATTTACTGTGCTCCCCTTCTTCATCAAAACTGATACAGCTTACTCTTAAGCTACAACCTGGACTCTACACTCTTCGTCAGGTACTTCTTTTCAAGGGTTTCCCACAGTTTCTTCGCTGACGTCTCATGTTGCACAAGGTATTTTATATCTTGTGACAAGCATGAACGTATCAATCCACATGCCAACCTGTTTATCTTCGCCCACTCTTCATCAGTGGTAGTGTTCTTCTTCTTCACCAATAGGAGAGTGTCTTCGAGATTTGATGCATTCAGCGCTTCCATAACCTCGCATCTCCACATATCAAAATTGTTAGTCCCATTAAACTTAACAACTTCAATCCTTGGGTGATTGTTCATTGTCTTAACAGATGCAGTTTCTTCTGCCATTGAGATTTCTTTCTGATTCTCTATTTATGCGGAAGATCAACTAACTTGAAATAGATCTCCACTCAGATAAAAATAGGATTTTTACCTGTCCCTTGAAACCCTAGATCGAGTTTCTCACTGGATCTACTTCAACACAGATTCAACGAGCCCTCCTTGCGTCCTTCTGAGATCGACACACGATCTCCTCGAACCCCCAATACCTCCGATCTGAGATCGACACACGATCTCCACCGGATCAGATCTCGAGCCCTTCGAATCTTCAAACAATCCCAAGAGCAACCTAGATGCTCTGATACCACTTGTTGTGCGTGCTATCCAATCACAACAACCAAACAATAGAGAATCCCAAGATCTCCAGCACAAAGAACAACCCAACAATCACACGAAGAACACACAAATCACAAAGACAAGATTTAACGAGGTTCGACCTCAATGCCTACGTCCTCGGGGCAATCAATGGAGAGATTTATATTTAGGAAGATGATTACAATAGCTCTTCGTCTCTTTGAATGCAAGAGAACTCTCAGCTAATACAATTCGCAGAGATAAAACCCTAGAATCAACATTAGGCTTAAATACCTCACATCAGCGGATCAGCAGATTTCACCCAAAACCAACTGTCGGTCGACCGGGACGGTCGACCGACCTCCTCTTCCGGTCGACCCAAGAAACTTGAGAGTTGGGTTGTTTACAGTCAGATCATTCCGGTCGACCGGCCGGTCGACCAGAAAAACCCGAGAGTTTGGTTCCTGCAGTCAGAGCACTTCGGTCGACCGGCCGGTCGACCGCCCAAAACTCTGTGCATGCTGGGCATGTCGGTCGTCCGGCCCGGTCGACCGACCATCCTGTCTTCTGCTGCTGCTGCTATTTCCTGCCGCTGTCCCTTTACCTTCATCGTCGACTTCCTTGGCGATCTTCGACGGCACTTGGCAATCTTCTACAGCACTTGGCATGGCATCACCTCCTTTAATATCCTCTCTCCTCCAACAAATCTTATAATGAAGTTGCTTTCATAATTGACATTATATTTGTAACTCGACAACTATGTGTTTGTACTTTGTAATTGTATCAGCAGTCATTTGGAGTCATTGTTGTTACCCTGCTTCTATCTCACATTTTGCTAGGGAAACGGACATTCGGGGGTGTGACAAAGCTTGATCTAATGGATAAGGGAACAAATGCACTTGATGTAAGTTACTAAGCTATTGTTATGTACTCAGATGTGAACTTACATCAACCTGAGAAGATGAGATTCAGATGTAACAGTAGAGCCTTTTTGGTATACATCACAATGTATTTTGAAGTTAATTATCTGCTATGGTTTTCTGTTTAAGGTTCTTGTGTTGGGAATTTAAATTCATCTATAATGCGGAATAAAAGGCCATGGATCAAAGAATCATATACAACTCAAGATAATGAATCAAAACCCTAATTATGCAATACTTAAATCACCATACCTGAGGCCATTGATGACGATTGAATGAAGACCTTGATTCCTTTGATGAATTGAAGAAGAAGATCCTGCAAACCCTAAAGCAAATTGATCCTCTTTTCTCTTCTCCTTTTCTTTTCTCAAAACTTCTCTATTCTTTTCTGATGGAGCGACACGCGATAAAATTCAGCGTTTATTTTGATTTCTTTACAGGAGGAGAAAAGTGGGTCGCACATTTGCAAAAAGACCCCTTGAAAATAAACCTTTCCATCATGGTATCTTTTCTATTTTCAAGTGACCAAATAACTATATAAATGTGACAATTATATGGGCATCCTTTATATCAGTCAAACTTAATAGGAATCCAATGCAAATACCAAGGTTATGTGGGCCACTTTAATATGAGATTAACATTCTCCCACTTGGACCACTAACCGATTAGGTTAAAAACTTTAGAAAAGACAAAATAAAAGAAAAGGACTCATTTTCAAAATCATTTTGACTCCATTGGATTCCATACAGAAAAACCTGACATGTGCACAATTTAAAAAACAACAACTGATAAGCCAAATATGTAATACTGTAATACTGCAATTAGCTTAGACTATCAATGCGAGTCATAGCGGTTATACAACATCCACGTCATACTCCCTTCTATGTACCACAACATTGATAACCCTTACTAATTGAGTCCATAACCATAATGACCCCTGTAATTGTCTTGTAAAGACATTTCCTGTTTAATATACATCCATACAAAATATGTGTACACACAATTGGATAACAGGAAATAGAGAAACAAACTGTTATTTGTACAACAATGTCAATTACACAAGTACCATATACACATTTACAGATTACCCAAAAGACCCATCCTTACAACATGTTCCTTAAATGTCTTTGGAGGCAATCCTTTAGTCAATGGATCAGCAACCATTAAGGTGGTACTTATACTTTCAATTGACACCTTCTGTTTCTCAACTCTTTCTCTAACCACCAAGTACTTCAGTTCTATGTGCCTAGAACCATTAGAGTACTTACCATTCTTAGAGAAAAATACGGCTGCTGTATTGTTACAATATATCTTCAGCGGCTTGGCAATAGAGTCAACTACACCAAGTGCTGAGATAAAATTCCTCAACCATAGTGCATGATTTGTGGCTTCAAAACAAGCTATAAACTCAGCCTCCATCGTGGAAGAAGCAATAAGAGACTGCTTTACACTCTTCCACGAGATTGCCCCACCTGCTAGCAAGAAAATAAATCCTGAGGTAGACTTCCTGCTATCTGGGCAACCACCAAAATCTGAGTCTGAATAGCCGACCACCTCCAACTGGTCTGATCTAATGTATGTGAGCATATAGTCCTTTGTCCCCTGAAGATACCGCATAACCTTCTTAGCCAACTTCCAGTGCTCCATTCCTGGATTGCTTTGGTATCTTCCTAACATCCCAACTGCATAACTGATATCTGGCCTGGTACATGTGCTTGCATACATCAAGCTCCCAACAGCTGATGCATACGGAATTTTCTGCATTTGACCCTTTCTAAGTCATTTCTGGGACACTGGCTACCACTTAATCTGTCACCCTTCTGAATGGGTGCAGGACTAACTGAACACATTTCCATATGGAATCTTTCCAAGACTCGATTGATATATCCTTTCTGAGACAATCCTAGCAATCCTCGAGATCTATCCCTGAAGATCTCTATGCCAATAACATAATTTGCCTCACCCATATCAACCATCTGAAAGTTCTTGGTTAGATAACTTTTAGTTTCATACAGCAAACCAAGATCACTACTGGCTAATAAAATATCATCTACATACAGAACCAAGAAAATAAACTTGCTCCCACTGATCTTTAGATATATACACTGATCAACAGTGTTTTCTGTAAATCCAAAAGAGGTAATGGTATCATTAAACTTTATATACCATTGCCTGGAAGCTTGTTTAAGTCCATATATAGATTTCTTTAATTTACAAGCCAAGTGTTCTTGTTCTTTAATTGCGAACCCTTCAGGTTGCTCCATGTAGATATCCTCATCCAAATCCCCATTCAGAAAGGCAGTTTTCACATCCATTTGATGTAACTCCAAATCATAATGAGCTACAAGTGCCATAATGATTCTAAGAGAATCCTTCTTAGATACTGGAGAGAAGGTCTCTGTATAGTCAATGCCTTCTTTCTGAGTAAAACCTTTGGCCACAAGTCTAGCCTTATATCGTTCGATATTGCCTTTAGAGTCGCGCTTGGTCTTAAAGACCCATTTACACCCGACTTTCTGACAGTTATAAGGCAATTCAACGAGATCCCAGACTTGGTTTTGGTCCATAGATTTTAACTCATCTTTCATAGCATCAACCCATTTACTAGAATCATTGCATTCTATGGCTTGTGAAAACGAAACTGGATCTTTATTTACCCCAATATCAAAATCAGATTCCTGTAGATATACCACATAATCATCTGAAATGGCAGATCTTCTTTCCCTTTGAGATCTTCTCAAAGCTGCCGGTTGTGGTGGTTCTACAACATTTTCAATGGGAATATCCTCATGGAGTGGTGAACCAACATTAATTTGTTGTTCTGGAATCTCAACTTGATGATCAAGCTGAGGTACAACAATTTCTCTTGAAGGAAAGGTAATTGGGATATTTACCCTTACAACTTCAAGATCTACTTTTCTTGGTTCATCACTCCCACTAAATTCACCATTCTTTAGGAATCTGGCATTACCAGTTTCAACTATTCTTGTACTATGGTTAGGGCAATAAAATTTGTATCCCTTAGACTTATCTGGATAACCAATGAAATACCCAGATATTGTTTTTAAGTCTAATTTCTTTCTTGTGGGTTATATATTCTGGCCTCTGCTGGACAACCCCAGACATGTAAATGTCTTAAACTGGGTTTCCTACCAGTCCACAGCTCGAAGGGAGTTGTTGGGACTGCCTTACTAGGAACCCTGTTTAAGATATACATAGCAGTCTTTAAGGCCTCACTCCACAATGAATTGGGTACTTTAGAGAAGCTCATCATGCTCCTAACCATATCCATAAGAGTTCGGTTTCGCCTTTCAGCAACACCGTTCTGCTGAGGCGTACCAGGCATTGTGTATTGAGCACAAATGCCACGCTTTTCTAGGAATTTGGCAAATGGGCCAGGATGTTGTCCTGACTCATCATATCTACCATAATATTCACCACCTCTATCTGATCTTATGATTTTAACCTTTCTATCTAACTGTCTCTCGACTTCTGTAATGAACACCTCAAGGATGTCAACAGCCTGAGACTTTTCATTAATTAGATAAACATAACCATACCGTGATAGATCATCTATAAAGGTAATGAAATATCTCTCTCCAGTAAAACATGGAATGGAAAGAGGTCCACAAATATCTGTATGAATTATTTCAAGGAGGTCTTTACTTCTTGTGGCACCTTTCTTAGTGTGTTTAGTTTGTTTTCCTTTTATACAATCTACACACACATCAAAATCAGTGAAGTCCAGGTCATCCAAAATCCCAGTCTTCACTAATCTTATTATTCTATCCCTGGAGATATGCCCCAGTCTTCTATGCCACAAGATAGAGGATTTTTCATTTATTAAGCCACGTTTTATACCAACATTCGAATGCAGAGACAATAAAGATTGTGCAAACTCATCATTCAATGAAATTTTATATAATCCATCACATAAAATTCCATGCCCAACCGGCATTGAATTATACATTAAAGAGAGTTTTCCACAACTAAATAAAACAGAATATCCAAAAACATCTAATTTGGATACAGACATTAAGTTCCTGGAAATTGAAGGTACATAAAAAGTATCCTCAAGATTCATCTGATGACCTGTCTCCAAAAGTAGTCGATAAGTACCAACATATTCGACCTCCACTTTCAGACGGTTCCCCATAATGATGAATCTCTCACTTTCCTTCGGTTTCCGGGTTGTAAGGAATCCCTGCATTGAATTAGTTATGTGAGTTGTGGCTCCAGAATCAATCCACCAAGTGTTAGAAGGAACTTCAGCAAGATTTGATTCATAACATACAAAAGAAAGATTTGTACCTTTCTTTTCGAACCAAGCTTTCCTCTTGTTGCAGTCCTTCTTCACATGTCCCTTTCTGCCACAGAAGTAGCATTTGACAGTGAAAGCTTTTCTATGACCTTGGCTACTTTCCCCATGGTCATTTCCTTTCTTTGATGGAAATCTTTTACCTCTTCCATATTTACTTTTCTTATGGATACCCCTTGAGTCACTGCCAACACTGAGTGCTGTCCTTCTTGCCTCAGTCTCACCTCCTCTTGAACACACATACTAGTTAGCTCATTCAAGTTCCACTTATCCTTATGAGTATTGTAGTGGATCTTGAATGGCCCAAACTGTGAAGGAAGTGAGTTGAGGATGAATTGAACCAAGAAGGACTCATCAACCTTCATACCCAGTGATCCTAGCTTAGCAGCCTTGTCAGACATGTTCAGAATGTGTTGCTGAACTCCTCTATTACCATCATATTTCATGGTGGTAAGTTCAGCCATTAAGGTACCAGCTAATGACTTATCTGCTGACTTAAATCGGTCCTTTACTGCAGACAAAAGTTCCGATACACTAGTAGTATGTGGGAGAGAAGTCTTGATGTTATTAGCTATGGTCATCTTTATGAACATTAGACTGAGCCTATTAGACCTCTCCCAAGCTTTGGCATGGCTGACCTGTTCTGCTGTACTCTCAGCAGTTACTTCATCAGGTTTGTCAACTATTAAGGCCATGTCTAGGTCTAGGACACCCAGTGTAAACTGAACATGTTCATACCACTCTGAGAAGTTTGTACCATCCAAGGCCGGAATGCTAGTGGCATGTGTGTGAAGAGAAGTGGGGACGTTCACTGAAACATAATAGGACAAGCTCACATTAGGCCACGAATCAATACAATAACTTTAAATTTAATTAAGATGAACTATTGATATCACTCAGATTTCTCCTTTGGGCGAAACCTAAGCATATCTAGTGTTCACTCTTTAGGTGAGAACTTTTATCACCTACGTAGGTCTAATATAATTTATGCCAACTTAGATAGTAAGTCATGTTACCTTTGGGTATTCACTTCTACACCACTAGGTTGCATAAATTACACTATCCTACCCCGGTTCATAATTATTCGAAAGAGACTTTCCTTTGGGCCAGTCCCAATCTCCTAACTAGAACCGCCACCGAGAATATTATTGCCTTTAATGTCTACCTCATTAACATGTCTTTTATGTAGTTGTATATTCATAAGGTTTACTAACCTAGGTCACTTTGGCAACTACTAAATCAATAAGCCTTATGAATACAAACTAACCAATAATATTCTCTAATTCTATTATTTGTGTAATGCCATAATACTACAATACATTACTTGACCAAACATCAATCAATATTAACACAATAGCTTAAATGTGTTAACAATCATTAAGGATTGAATTAAGCAACAATTAGTCGACTACAGGTTTAGGTCTAGTCGACTAGGGCAAACAAGGATTAGTCGACTATACCTACATGACTAGTCGACTACACATTTTATCAGTCGACTAGGCCAAAATTACAAGTCGACTAGAAACTTTATCAGTCGACTACAAATATTATTAGTCGACTCCTGTTAGAATCCAAACTCTCGGTTAAATATTAGTCGACTTGGCCAAAAGGTTAGTCGACTATACACTTTACTAGTCGACTAATCAAAAACCCAAGTCGACTCCTGTTAGAAACAGAGAGTCGGGTAACTTTCGGGATGGACTATTAGTCGACTAATCAATCCCTATAGTCGACTAATAGCCCACGATCCAGTTTCCGAACAGCAGTTCCAGATTATGCCCGAATCCCAAAATTATGGAAAAATCGGGGAAAATTAGGGAAAATTAGGGTTTCTAAAATCCTAAATTTGATCCTTATTAATTGCATAATTAGAGGAATGTATATATGATTTTAGGGTTTCCAAGAATCCTCTTCAATTCTACAATTAAAGATCAAAATCTGGATTTCATGAATTGTTAATTAAAAACCCTAACTTTTCATAATTCCTAAATCCAAGATGTATCGATTCTTTAATCATGGCTCTGATACCAAATGTTGGAAATTTAAATTCATCTATAATGCGGAATAAAAGGCCATGGATCAAAGAATCATATACAACTCAAGATAATGAATCAAAACCCTAATTATGCAATACTTAAATCACCATACCTGAGGCCATTGATGACGATTGAATGAAGACCTTGATTCCTTTGATGAATTGAAGAAGAAGATCCTGCAAACCTAAAGCAAATTGATCCTCTTTTCTCTTCTCCTTTTCTTTTCTCAAAACTTCTCTATTCTTTTCTGATGGAGCGACACGCGATAAAATTCAGCGTTTATTTTGATTTCTTTACAGGAGGAGAAAAGTGGGTCGCACATTTGCAAAAAGACCCCTTGAAAATAAACCTTTCCATCATGGTATCTTTTCTATTTTCAAGTGACCAAATAACTATATAAATGTGACAATTATATGGGCATCCTTTATATCAGTCAAACTTAATAGGAATCCAATGCAAATACCAAGGTTATGTGGGCCACTTTAATATGAGATTAACATCTTGAAGGAAGAGCTTATAGGCTGCATCACCCTTTGGTTGGAATTGTTGATCGTTCACAGGCAGATATAAATAAGAATGTTGACATGATCATTGCCAGGCAAAGAGAACGAGAGTGTTTCGCAAATAGTCCTGAATATTCTCACTTGAATCTGGAAAATGTGATTATGATGATAATGAAATGTTTTCAGCATCTAGAATCTGTGATCAAGGCACGCATACCGAGTATCACATCTTTGATAAATAAAAGCATTGATGATCTGGAATCAGAGTTGGACCACCTTGGTAGACCCATTGCTGTTGATGCAGGGGTGAGTTTTATAAATAATTTTCATTTTGAACTCCAAAAGTTGGTCAATTTAATATTGTACACATTTCATTGAATCGATAGTGTTTTAATGATAACTAAATATTTGTTCTGTCCCTCGAGGCTCAGTTGTATGCTATATTGGAACTTTGCCGTGCATTTGATAAGGTATTCAAGGAGCATTTTGATGGAGGGTAAAGATTTCAGTTTAGTTTTTGTTCTGTATAAATGATGAAGCTTCCTTCTTAACCCTTTACTTGCAATTATCAACAAATTTTAACTTGTTGGCTAATGTGACATATTCGGTAATTAAATGTGCTCTGGGTTCTGGATTGCCAATTTAGCTTAAGGGGGCATTTAGACACATTGTTTCGTAAATTGCTGACTCCAAATATATTGACAATATCCTATTGTGTTTTGGGGTACATGATAAAAAATTAACCCGATAATATCGCCAGATCTTGGGGCCGATATTGCATTATGGCTGATCTTGCCGATATCGACGGCTGATATTGATAATAAGAAATTAGAATCATTGGATGATATCGATACCGACAACGAGATGAGATTTTAAACCACAGTCACAATTCACATGTTCCGTAAGGCGAAGTGAACAAATTCTTTGACGTTTTACAATCAATAAGTGGGGAAAGGTAATTGGGGGCGGCTAGTTTACAGGATGGGCATGCTGATTCATTTTTTGAGTGTCCAGTTGGAACACTGTTTTCACTTCGTGCATCTTTAGTTGGTCATCTTTTGTTTATATTTAGTTTGGAATACTGTCATGGCCCTAATGGAATTGAATTTGAATGACAAACCTCGTGTCATCAATGCCTTCTTTACATGGAAAAATGAAGGACTTACTAACCCTTTTAGGTGGAATTGCTCAATCCTTATATTCCTAAGATCATCTCCACGTCTAACCGGGACTATTTGTTCGACCCAAATCCCAACAATCCCCCCTCGAATAAAGAGTCGAGAGCCCATTATAAGGAGCACCATTACCAAATTTCTCGTTAGCTTGGAACATTAGCTTCACAAAGACCTATTGCGCCTTTTTGCGCCATTGGGGAATCTACATCGTCGAACATCACCCACACACACGACTAAAGTTCGGGGCATGCCTCTGATACCACTTGAAGGACTTGGGGCACCATCCCAAAAAACTAGCGGAGTTGCCCAAATCCTTATATTTCTAAGACCATCCCCACATCTAGCTGATGTGGGACTATTTGTTCGACCCAAATCCCAACCAAAAAATGACATATAAAGGAAATTTGCTCATGACTTCATTAAAGTTCCAAGGCATCAGTATTTCCAAAGCTTGATTGATACCTCAAATCATATTCCTCTAATTGTAAAGTTTATTTCGAAGTAACCATTGCTTGCATTATTAAACGAATTCCCTATCATGTAGTAGTATGGTATCAGGAATGGAATTCAACAGAGCTTTAAAATTAGGCATAGTTCATAGTGGATCTTTCACATTCTGGCAACAACAGCGAAAATCAATGCTAATGCAATTCTAATGAGATCACGTGCTTGATGTTTCCATGAGCTCAAATCATTCTTTTATTTCTTCTGATCAGATCATGTGTTTCTGCATTGGCATTTGTAATATGATCGTTTAATCACAGACGACCTGGAGGTGATCGAATATATGGAGTTTCTGATAATCAGCTTCCGGTGCGTTGAAGAAACTACCATTTGATCGGCACCCTCTCTTCAAAATGTGAGAGAAGTGGTATCGGAAGCTGATGGTTATCAGCCCCATCTGATTGCCCCTGAGCAAGGTTACCGCCGCCTAATTGAAAGTTCTCTCAGTTATTTTAAGGGCCCTGCTGAAGCGTCAGTGGACGCAGTAAGCTATCTTCTCTTGTTGGTTCCATTACTATTTCAAGGTTCCAGGTTCTAAGATTCAATTATTCACGTTTGCCATCCTGGTCTATTCTTATAGCAGGTTCACTATGTTCTGAAACAATTGGTGTGGAAGTCTATAGGTGAGAATTCTATGAAGGTTGTAGAAAATCAGATAAAGCATAATCTAGTTAATGCAGATAATAAATCACATGCATATTCTATCAGGAGTTAAAAAGGTTTCCAACTCTCCAAGCTGAACTGGCAGCTGCCTCTTATGAGGCCTCGGAGAGATTTCGTGAAGAGAGTAAGAAGACAACACTGCGTTTGGTTGAAATGGAGTCATCATATCTAACAGTAGATTTCTTCCGAAGCTTCCACAAGAAGTGGAGAAGGCAGGGAATCCTGCAACGAACAACGCGGCAGATCGATATTCTGAGGGACATTTTAGAAGGATTGGTTCTAATGTGTCATCATATATAGGGATGGTATCGGAGATTATGTTAGCACAAGAAGAACTAGAAATATGAGGAGGAGGAGTAAGGAGTAAGAACACAAAAATTTCTTTTCTATCAAACTCTTGCTCTCTCATTTCATTCAAGGATGACAACACTATTTATAGACTCCTAATGACTCTTGAGATTCCACACACATTGGAATTCCACACACAATGACTCTTAAACTTCCTCACAATGACTCTTGGTAATTACAAACTACATAATGCATTTGACCTCTCATCTCCTTAATTAATATTGTATTGGGAACTCCAAGAGACTTTGTTTGAGTTTATCTTTCAACAAATTCCTCCCTTAAACTCAAACATTTTCATCCTTCATTCCAATCATCTTCTTGCAATTTTCGAATAGCGCTGTTGGTAGCGGCTTTGTAAAGATATCTGCCACTTGATCACGACTCGCAACGTGACTCAGTCGCACTTTACCTTTCTTCACATGTTCCCGTATGAAATGGAAACGAACATCTATATGTTTACTCCTTTCATGGTGCACCGGATTCTTTGCCAACTCAATTGCTGATTTGTTGTCAACTCGTATTTCGGTCGCTTCGTTTTGCTGGAGTTTTAGCTCACATAGCAAATTTCTCAGCCAGATTGCGTGACACACGCACCATGATGCTGTCACATATTCTGCTTCGCATGTTGATAAGGTTACTATTGGCTGCTTCTTTGAGACCCATGTGAAAGCTGTGTCTCATATATAAAACACATATCCCGATGTGCTTTTCCGATCATCTATATCTTCGCACCAATCACTGTCGGAGTAACCCACCAGTTTGTATTCATGTGTCTCCGAGTTGAATAACCCGAGTGATACAGTTCCTCGAATGTATCGAAGAATCCTCTTGATAGCCTTCAAATGTGAGTATTTCGGTTCCTCCATGAACCGACTCACTATCCCGACACTATATGCAATGTCAGGCCTTGTGCATGTGAGATACCGTAGGCTCCCAACTAAGCTCCGGTATTTGTTTGCATCCACTCGATCTCCTTCATCAAATTTTGAGAGTTTCGCACCAAGTTCCATCGGTGTTGCTACCGGGTTGCAATCTTCCATCTTGTTTTTCTTCAAAATGTCTTG
>JAVJIF010017751.1:0-65863 GCA_038442645.1 Agave tequilana | reverse complement strand
CTCCAGCACAAGAACAAACCCAAAACAATCACACGAAGAACACACAAATCACAAAGACGAGATTTAACGAGGTTCGGCCTGAATGCCTACGTCCTCGGGGCAATCAATGGAGAGATTTCTATTAGGAAGATGATTACAATGGCTCTAAGTCTCTTTGAATGCAAGAGAACTTAGGGCTAATACTTTCTCGCAGAGATACTAAACCCTAGGATCAACATAGGCTTAAATACCTCATACAGCGGATCAGCAGATTTAACCCAGAACCCGACTGTCGGTCGACCGGGCCGTCGACCGACTTCCTTATACCGGTCGACCGTGATGGTCGACCCAAGAACCCGAGAGTTGGGGTTTGTCAGTCAGGATATTCCGGTCGACCGGGTCGGTCGACCCAGAAAACCACGAGACTTGGGGTCTGTCAGACAGGCATTGCGGTCGACCGGGCCGGTCGACCGCTCCAACCTCTGTGCATGTTGTGCACGTCGGTCGATCGGCCCGTCGACCGGCTCTTCTGATTTCTGCTGCTGCTGCTATTTCCTGCCACTGTCTCTTTGCCTTTCATCGTCGACTTCCTTGGCGATCTTCGACGGCACCACTGACACTCTTCTACAGCTGCTTGGCATGGCATCCTCTCCTTTAATATCATCTCTCCTCCAACAATCTCCACCTCGGTGAAGATTACCAAATCTGAGCCGAATTCCGACTCGATAGCGGCTACACCACTTGGTTGCCTACGTACCCCTGCCCAAGGGATCAAGCCATCCGTAGTTCATCCAAATAAGCTTCAGCAAGCTCATTTCACCTGAAGGACATGGAGCAAGTCTTTGCAGTGTGCAAACTTCACCCCTGACACCACCTTTGTTAGCATATCGGCTGGATTCTCCGAAGTGTGAATCTTCAACAAGTCAATGTCACCTTCCTCTAGAATCTCCGTACAAAGTGATACCTGACATCAATATGCTTCGTCCTTGCATGATAGACCTGGTTCCTTGCCAAGTAGATGGCACTCATGCTGTCACAGTTTATCTTCAATATATCCTGTTCCACGCCCAGATCATCAAGCAAACCCTGAAGCCAGATTGCCTCCTTCATGGCTTCTGTCATAGCCATATATTCAGCCTCTGTGGTCGACAACGCGACGGTAGACTGAAGTGTGGAGCGCCAACTCACCGGTGCCTATGAGAATGTGAAGACATATCCCGTCGTCGACCGACGTTTGTCAAGATCACCTGCATAGTCTGAGTCCACATAACCTGTGCACTCCTGCTTTCCGGTGTTGCCCTTCTCAAATACTAGGCCTACATCAACTGTTCCCTTGATGTACCTCAGAATCCATCTCACAGCTTCCCAATGACCCTGTCCAGGATCATGCATGTATCGACTCACCATGGAGACTGCCTGTGAAATATCTGGCCGCATACACACCATCGCATACATCAAGCTACCCACAGCATTGGCATATGGAACATGAGACATATGCTCACGCTCCTGAACACTCCTTGGAGACATCTTTGCTGACAATTTGAAATGCGGCGCCATAGGTGTACTAACAGTCTTGGTATCCTTGCTGATATTAAACTTCTGCAGTACCTTCTCCAAATAGCCCTTCTGTGTCAAACTTATCCTGCCAGCTTTCCTGTCTCTAGTGATCTCCATGCCCAATACTTTCCGTGCTTCCCCCAGGTCCTTCATCTCAAAATCTGATGACAACATCTTCTTCAGAGAATCAATAGCAGATCTTGACCTAGAAGCAATCAACATATCATCTACATAAAGAAGTAGATAGATATATTCACCTGATGGTAACTTGTTGTAGTACACGCATGGGTCGAAATGGCTCCGTGTGTACTTCTTCTTCCTGATGAAGCTATCAAATCGCTTGTACCACTGTCTAGGAGACTGCTTCAAACCGTACAGCGATTTCTGTAGCTTGCATACTAACTCTTCCTTCCCTGCAGCTTTGTAACCTGTGGGCTGTGTCATATAGATCTCCTCCTCAAGATCGCCGTAGAGAAAGGCGATCTTCACATCAAGTTGGTCAAGTTCCAACTCATTCTGCGCCACCAAAGCCAATAGAATCCGAATAGAAGAGTGTTTAACTACTGGGGAGAACACCTCGTTATAGTTGATTCCTTCTCTCTGAGCGTAGCCTTTAGCCACCAGCCTTGCCTTGTAGCGCACTGCATCCTCTTGGAGAGATCCCTGCTTCTTTGCAAATACCCACTTGCACCCTATGGCCTTCTTCCCCTTGGGCAACTGGTGAGTTCCCATGTGTTGTTCTTGTAAAGAGATTGCATCTCTTCATTCATGGCCTCTTTCCACATCCTAGCTTCTGTACTGATCTCAGCTTCCCTGAAGGTAGATGGAATAGCCTCTTCAACAACTGGAAGTGCATACGCGATGACCATATCAGTGGTGAGCCAACCCGGTCTCTTAGTGTTCCTCCGTGGTCTTCCAACTGCAGTGGGATCTGGAACAGTACCCATGACCTGCTCCTGATCCTGATCCTCTTCAACATCTTCAGCATTTCTTCAGCTACTTGATCACCACCCTGTGTCACTTCAGGAATGATCCGAACTGATACTGAATCCTCTAGAGATGGTGGATCTGCATCACTCTCCACCTGCTGCAATAGCTCCTTGGTCCTGCTGGTCTCCACCTGCTTAGAGACCGTAGGCTTCATCAAAGAAGCCTCATCGAATGTGACATCCCTGCTGATTAAGAACTTGTTGTCCTTTTGGTCCCAAATCTTGAACCCCTTGGTTCCTCGCTTGAAGCCAACGAACACCCCTTTTTTGCCCTTGGGTCCAACTTGTCTTCTCTGACATGGTAGTAGGCTGGATACCCGAAAACCCTTAGCATATCATAGTCTTCAGCAGTTCTTCCTGACCAAGCTTCAAGAGGAGTCTTCCCCCTATTGCAGATGACGGCAACCTGTTCACAAGATGGCATGCATACCCCAAAGCTTCAGCCCAGAACTTCTTTGGCAGTCCTGCATTGGATAACATACACCGAACCTTCTCTAGCAAAGTTCGGTTCATCCTCTCAGCCACCCCATTTTGTTACGGAGTCTCTCGTACTGTGAAGTGTCTCTCTATGCCCTCATCAAGGCATAGCTGTAGGAAAGGATCCGATTTGTACTCTCCTCCATTGTCAGAACGGAGGACCTTGACCTTCCTTCCCGTGCTTCTCTCCAGATTAGCCTTCCACTTCACAAACAGTTCTAGGACTTCATTCTTGGGTCGCATAGTGTACACCCAACAGCGCCTAGAATAGTCATCGATGAACGACACAAAATAGTGGTTACCTCCAATCGATGCAGTCTTGGTAGGTCCCCATACATCCGTGTGAACATAGTCAAGAATACCCTCCGTGCAGTGTGAAGCTGTGCCAAACTTCACCTTGGTCTTCTTGCCGATGATGCAATGTTCACATAGATCCAGCTTGCAGGTCTCAGCACCCTTCAGCAACCCTTTCTTCACAAGAGTTTGCATTGATTTCTCCCCTGCATGTCCCAGCCTCATGTGCCACAGCCGGGTCGAATCTTCCTTCTGACTGGTAGAAGCTGCCACCTGCCCTGTCACTGTACTACCCTTCAAGTAATACAAGTTGTTCCGGCGATCGGCCTTCAACACCACCATCGAGCCCTTTGTCATTTTAAGAACTCCTTCCTTAATAGACACTCCGAGCCCCAGTGATTCCAAAGCTCCTACAGAGATCAAGTTCCTCTTCAGCTGAGGTACATATCTCACTTCTTTCAGCTCCCTCACCATCCCATCAAACATCCTGATTGGAATAGTGCCAACACCCTCCATGATGCATGGGTGATCGTCGCCCATGACGACCGAACACCCCTCCAACTTCTCAAAACTGGTAAACCAGTCTCGATTAGGGCATACATGATATGTTGCACCTGTGTCCAAGATCCACTCGTTCTCCCCCGAGTAGCCTATGATGGGAGTGGTAACTGAAAACGAGAACACTGAAGAATCCGAATCTGATCCATCTGCCTGTGATTTGCTGCTTGCAGTTTTATCACTTTTGCGAGATTTGCTTCAGATTTTGACTCTTTCTTCTTTCCTTGAACTTTAGACAGTCTACTTTCCAGTGCCCAATCTCTTTACAGAATGCGCACTGATTTCTCTTGAGATCCCTGAAGCCCGGCCTGGACTTCGATCTTCCTCTAATCTCCTTTCCCTTCCTTGATGAACCTCTACCTCTTACTTCCAATGCCTCTGCCGATGAACTTGTCTGAGAAGGATGTCTTTCATTCTTCCTTGTTTCATAACTCATCAATGAAGACGACACCTCATCATAATCCAAGCTCTGCCTTCCATTAATGAAGGTCAGTGTGAATGTCTCGTACTCCTCTGCAGGAAGTGAATTCAGAAAGATGACCGCCTTATCTTCCTCTTCTAGCTTGACATCCAAATTCAGCAGATCTGTAAGAAGCTTCGTATATTGGTTGATGTGCTCATTGACTGTGCTCCCCTTCTTCATCCTAAACTGATACAGCTTACTCTTAAGCTGCAACCTGGACTCTACACTCTTCTTCAGGTACTTCTTTTCAAGGGTTTCCCACAGTTTCTTCGCTGACGTCTCATGTTGCACAAGGTATTTTATGTCTTGTGACAAGCATGAACGTATCAAGCCACATGCCGATCTGTTCATCTTCGCCCACTCTTCATCAGTGGTAGTGTTCTTCTTCCTCTCCAATAGGAGAGTGTCTTCGAGGTTTGATGTATTCAGCGCATCCATAACCTCACATCTCCACATGCCGAAATTGTTAGTCCCATTAAACTTAACAACTTCAATCCTTGGGTGAGAGTTCATTGTCTTAGCGGAAACTATTTCTTCTGCCATTGAGATTTTCCCTGATTCTCTATCTATGCGGAAGTAATCACCAACTTGAAATAGATCCCAACACAAATAAAAACGGATTTTTACCTGTCCCTTGAAACCCTAGATCGAGTTTCTCTCCGGATCTACTTCACCACCGATTCAACGAGCCCTCCTTGAGTCCTTCTGAGATCGACACACGATCTCCACGAACCCCGTTACCTCTGATCTGAGATCGACATACGATCTCCACCGAATCAGATCTCGAGCCCTTCGAATCCTCAGAAATCCCAAGTGCAACCCGGAAGCTCTGATACCACTTGTTGTGCGCGCAATCCAATCACAACAACCAAACAATAGAGAATCCCAGATCTCCAGCACAAGAACAAACCCAAAACAATCACACGAAGAACACACAAATCACAAAGATGAGATTTACGAGGTTCGGCCTGAATGCCTACGTCCTCGGGGCAATCAATGGAGAGATTTCTATTAGGAAGATGATTACAATGGCTCTAAGTCTCTTTGAATGCAAGAGAACTTAGGGCTAATACTTTTTCGTAGAGATACTAAACCCTAGGATCAACAAGGCTTAAATACCTCATACACGGATCAGCAGATTTAACCAGAACCCGACTGTCGGTCGACCGGGCCGGTCGACCGACTTCCTTATACCGGTCGACCCAAGAAACCCGAGAGTTGGGTTTTGTCAGTCAGGATATTCCGGTCAACCAGGTCGGTCGACCAGAAAACCCGAGACTTGGGGTCTGTCAGACAGGCATTGCGGTCGACCGGGCCGGTCGACCGCTCTAACCTCTGTGCATGTTGTGCACGTCGGTCGACCGGCCCGGTCGACCGACTCTTCTAATTTCTGCTGCTGCTGCTATTTCCTGCCACTGTCTCTTTGCCTTTCATCGTCGACTTCCTTGGCGATCTTCGACGGCACTTGGCACTCTTCTACAGCTGCTTGGCATGGCATCTCTCTCCTTTAATATCATCTCTCCTCCAACACTCATTAGTTGTTGCCTCGCGCGCAACAAGTGGTATCAGAGCATCCCAGGCTCGTCGTGGGATCGTGTGTCGATTTCTAGGGCATTAGTTACTGTTTGACGGAGATCGTGTATCGATTTCGGAGCAGCGTTAGGACTATTTGTGAGATCATGTGTCGATCTCAAAACAACGTTTGATTGCTCGAAGAATCAAACTTGTAGGAGTAGATCGCTTCGGAAACTCTTTAAGGGTTTGGCCCTGAGGTAAAGATTCTATTTTTATCTAGTTTGTTTGATCTAACTCCGTTTATTTTTTGCATTGTTTGAGGAATCAGTTGAGAAGATGGCTGGAGATAGTACATCTACGGTGAAATCCGTGAATCCATATTCATTGAGGATTGATGTGGTGAAGTTCGACGAAAAGAACAACTTCGGTATGTGGAGATGCAAGGTGATGGATGCATTGACGACATCAAACCTCGAAGACACTCTGCGGTTAGAGAAAAAGCGTAATTCTACTACTGAAGAAGATTGGGACAAGATGAACCGGATGGCGTGTGGCTTGATCAGGTCTTGTTTGACACAAGACGTCAAGTATCATGTGTTGCATGAAACATCTACTAGACAGCTGTGGGAGATCATGAAGAAAAAGTATCTGACGAAAAGCGTTGAATCGCAGTTGCAGTTGAAGAGAAGGCTTTATCGTTTTCAGATGAAGAGAGGAATCTCCATTGACTAACACATGAATAGCTACACAAAACTTCTTATAGACCTAGTTAATGTGGATGTGAAGATCGATGAAGAGGATAAGGTGGTAATTCTATTGAATTCTCTTCCTAAAGAAGAATATGAGATATTTACTCTTACCTTGATTAACAGAAGACAATCACTTAACTACAATGAGGTGTCTGCTGCTCTTGTGAATTATGAAGTAAGGAGGTAGGACAGATTGTCTTCTTTTGAAAGTACAACAGCAGAGGCATTGGTGGTAAGAAGCAAGAGTTTCAATCGGAAGGGCAGAGGTGATTAGGAAGATCGAAGTCCAGATCAGGTTTCAGAGATATGAAGAAGAACCATTGCGCCTTATGCAAGGAGATAGGGCACTGAAAGGTTGATTGTCCGAAGGCCAAAGGTAAGAAGAAGGAGTCAAAGACTGAGGCAAATCTCGCACAGGTGGTCAGTACTCATGCCAATAGTTCACAGGCAGATGGATCAGATTTAGACTCATCGGTATTTTCTTACTCTGTTACTACTCTTATTGTTGGTTACTCAGATAATGCTGAGTGGATCTTAGATACATGAGCTACCTATCATACGTGCCCCAACATGGACTAGTTTTTTACCTTTGAGAAGTTAGATGGATGTTTCACTATCATGGGTGATGATCATCCGTGTAATGTAAAAGGGATGGGTACAGTCCGTATCAAGATGGTTGATGAGATAGTACGAGAATTAAAGGAAGTGAGATATGTATCTCAACTCAAAAGGAATCTTAACTTTGTTCGTGTCTTCAAAACGTTGGGTCTTGTGGTATTCATATGAGATGGTGTGCTCAAGATGACCAAAGGCTCAATGGTGGTTATGAAGGGTGTCTGCCGGAACAATCTCTACTACTTGAAGGGTAGTACAGTTACAGGTCAGGTGGAGACTTTTATTTCTTCAGATAATGTTTTCACACAGGTCTGACAGGTGAGGCTCGGACAAAAAAGAAGAAAAGTCTTTGCAAGCTCCAGTAAAGAAGGGATCATTGGAAGGTGCATCTACCTGCAACATGGAATTGGGTGAACACGGCGTTCTGGACAAGAAGAAGGTGAAATTCAGCACCACTACTCACCACTCTGAAGGTCTTCTTGATTGTGTTCACTTAAGTATTTGGGGACCTGCTAAGACTGCATCGCTTGGAGGTCATAGATTCTTTGTCTCTTTTATTGATAATTTATCTAGACATTGTTGGATATATCCCATGAGATAAAGGTATGAAGCCCTAGGTATGTTGGTGAAGTGGAAGGATATGATGGAGAAGCAGATTGGTAGGAAGATCAAGGAGTTACAAATTAGTAATATTGAAAGATACAAGAATCAATTCCTACAATTTGGCCAGAACACTGGTATTGGTACTCATTTCACAAATAGATTACATGGGTTGACTAAGGAGATAAACCGTTCCTTGCTGGAGAAGGCTCAGTGTTTGTTGTTTAATGCACAATTAGACAAGTCGTTTTGGGCTGAGGCGATTGTATATGCTAGCCATCTCATAAATAGATTGTCATCGACTGCAATAGGAGTTAAAACTCCTCTGAAATTTTGGTCTAAAAAAGCTGCTCAAGATTATGCTTTGCTGTGGGTATTTGAAAGTTCGGCCTACTTTAGTGCCAAAGATGGTAACGTAAATCCCGCGAGCAAAGAAGTTTGTATTTTTGGGTGTCAAAAGAAATATGAAAGGCTATAGGTTATGAGATCTCGAAAACAAGAAGATTGTGTTGAGTCAGCATGTCACATTTGATGAGACTTCTTTGTTGATGTCTACCGTCTCTCAGCAGGTGGTGAGGACGAAGACTAAAGATGTATCACAGCGGGTGGAGGTTAATGCTGCTACACCACCTCCAGTTGGTTCGGTATCAGTGAGGACTTCACCGAATGCGACACCGAGTGAAGATCATGTAGCCAGTTTTGATGCTGAACAAGTTGAAGACATTGATGAGATGTCAAATTATTTGCAGCAATTGGAACCAAGATAAAACCACAAAAGTGGCTGAAGAAGCATGAATCTCAAGTTTGTGACCGCGACAAGCTCAAGTTGAAGGCCGTTGTTCTCCATGATGATAGTAAGGAGATTCATATGACTCAGCCTGGTCGGTTCACCGCTGAAGATTCAGTCACAAGTGCTTGACCTTAATGGAGCTCATTTCAATGAACTACGGTTGACTTGATCCCTTAGGCAAGGTACGTAGGTAGCCATAAAGGTGCAACCGTTTGGTGATGCGACCAGTTTGAAGCTATTTGGGTTCTCAAGAAGCTGATTGGGACTTCACATAGAGGTGAAGAGTTGGGCTTCACGTAGAGGTGAAGTATTGTGTTCTCGATGAACGTTTGATCTTCTGGTGAGAAGATAGTTGAGCTTGCATAAGGGGGCATGCATCCAGTTTTGTAAGCCGATGATGGTATTTGGTGTGCTCTACTCAGATTTGGTTGAACAGTCTTGAAGTCATTTAGACTGGAGAACCAGTCAGTTGGAGAGTCAGTGTTGGCTCATGTTGGATTCTTCTTGAGGCCATTTGGAATGGTGTTCCATTAAGTAGCTGAGTTGGAGACACGTTCGTTAGTCGGCTCATATGGTATTATTTCTCTTTGGTGGAGTGGTGGTAAGGCATGTATGGTGCATTCCGTTTGGATAGCTGAGCTGAAGTTGGAATCTATACAATTGATATTGAAGTTTGGAGAGGAAGCTAGTGGCGACGACAAACTCAATTTGGATCTGGTATGATCAGTGCTGGCGATTTATTTTGAAGGAACCATATTTCTGAAAAACACCTAGAGGGGGGTGAATAGGTGTAATAGCTAATCTAAGAAACTTAATGCAAACTAAGTGCGCTAAATGCGGAAGCTAATGCAAATTATGCACAAACTAATACAATACAACAAGTGTAGCCGAATTCCCCTTGCGAGGCTCTGGACTAACTCCCCTTGATTCCCCTTGAAATGGGTTGAGGTGCTATGTGAAGCTCTTGTTGGATGAGTATAAGTTAGGCACACACACACAAGCAATCCAAGCAATGTGCACTCACAATCAAGCCAAGCAATAAAGGATATAGCAATAAGAGATGCAAGGCACAACACAAGCAATATATGATATGAATGAATCAATGCTCAACACAAGCAAGTATGATATGATGATGAGTATGATGCTTTGCACAAATATAAGAGAGAGAGTTAGAGAGACAATGGATCAAAACGCAAACACTAAGATTTGTTTCGAGGTTCGAGCACCTTGCTCTACATCCCCGCCTACACCACCGTGTAGGATTTCCACTATCTCAACTCCCACCGAGGGAACCTCTACCAAAGAGGATTTCTTACAACTCTAGGAGTACCAAACTCCTCTCTCAACAACAACTCCTCACAACCGAGGGGTTAGGCCCGTAGCCAATACAACAACCAATCCACACACCTCTACCGAAGAGGCTCACAACCAAACACTATCACCTCTACCTAAGAGGGATCCACAACACAATCACCCGATCACCTCTACCGAAGAGGGATTCACAAATATAAGGGTGTTTACAACAATGAGGTTTACAACAAACAACCTCAAACACTTCTCTTTCTTTTTCTCTTATCTTTTCCACAAAAACAAGATCCTAATAGTTTAGGATAGAAGATATAGCTCAAGTGTGGAATCAAAGTGTTTTTGGAAACAAGCAACAAAGAAAAACTACTTGGGAAATCTCTTGTATATGATAGAAAATAAAATACCAAATCAAAATCCCAAAACCTAGTTTTCTTTGATTTTCCAAAAACCCAAAACAAATCAAGATGAGAAGTTAAAAGCACAAAAACTCCTTTGAAAACTCTTTTAAACACTTCAGAAAACTGAAATTTTTCTCTTAAAAAACTTTCCAAAATCCCCAAAGAGATGGGGTTTATATAGCCCCTATACAAACTAGCCGTTAGGCTGAGTTGGCAGTCTGACAGACTGCCGGTCGACCGGTCCGGTCGACCGCCAACGGTCAAAAATGTGACCGTTGGGCAATAGCGGTCGACCGGCTCGGTCGACCGAAACATCCTGAGAGCAGAACTCTCATCTCGGTCGACCGGCCCGGTCGACCGTCCCAGAGACTCCAAAACGTGCACAGACTTGTGCACGTCGGTCGACCGTCCCGGTCGACCGGCCTATGGTGCGGTCGACCGGTCCGGTCGACCGACTTGGCCTGTCAGCCAGTCCTCAGTTCTGCACAGATACGGGATTTGAAAATAGGTCTTTTCACTCAATAAAAATCCCATAAATTCACAGTAAATCTAAAAAATAGTTTTAATCACAATAAAAACTGTTTTTCTAAAAATATGTTTTTCTAAAACTTGTTTTATCATTTTACTTTGATAACCAAATTTGTGATAAAAATTTCAAGACATATATCAATCATATCAATTCATTTTTGTGTCTTGCCAATTTTATCAAAAACAAAACTTGTATTTTATCAAACTAGAATTTTCCAAAACATGAATAGGATAGTCAAAATAAGTTTGTCTAGCAAGTTTAAAGCATGTATGTATATCTAGAACATATCTAATATACATAGGTATAAGGTAAACTTGTTTTGATCTATTATTCATGAAAACCAAAAACCAAATCATGAAACGTGTGTGTTTTGTGCACTTGAGCATATCAACTAAACTAAACTTTACAAATATGGATCTAAAACACAAACTCTAAACTAGATACCTAAGTCTTCTTGTCGATCTTCCATCTTCAAGTAGACTTGCTCCAAAACTCCGTGATTCTCCAAGTGCAAAGGTATGATCTTTAAGCTTTGGCACCGGAATCATCATGAATAGCTTCTAATCATCTTGTTGAAGCTAATCACCAACTAATATCCTGTTAATGATCTGAAACTTAGAAACACAAGAATATTAGTAAACATAACTACATGAGTGTTGATCATCATCAAAACTAGAGTGGAAGGCCATTGGGCCAACAATTTCGTCTGTTGGCAAAGTCGAGATCATGTGTCAGTGTGTCGATTTCGTAGGAAGCGCTCAAGCCGAGATCATATGTCGATTTCGCAGAGATCGTGTGTCGATTTCGCCAGATGTTCATTGAAGTTCGGCTCAGATTTGTGAAATCTTCACCGAGGTGGAGAATTATAAGGAGAGAGGGTAAAATCTTGTTGAAATGTTAAACTCTTTTGAAGGTTAGCCAAAGATCATTACAACCAATAGGATCGAATACGAAAGCGTATCGGTCGTATCAAAGTTTGATTGCACAGATGGGAACCAAGTATAGTCGACTAGGACAATGGCCTAGTCGACTAATGTGACAAACAGAGAGTTGAAAGTTTCTATTTCATTACAGACTAGTCGACTAATCAAGATTATAAGTCGACCAACTCTGTTGCGCGGCTAGTTTTCAAATCTAATTCTGAATTCGTTTCTGATCCGAATTAGGTGTTTTTAGTTTCCTTTTCTTCGTGGATTCTTTGGCTTTATAAGGAGGGGTAGTGTCCCCAATATTTGTAACCTGTAACTGATTAAATTCAAAAAGAACTATCTCCCCTTGCCCCGAGGACGTAGGCAAATTGTTGGCTTGTTTTTCTTCTTGTTTCTCTGTTCTTGTCATGTGGGTACTTCTCCGATGCATCTATCTCTATTGGTGGATCCTTATAGGTTGTTGCCTCGCGCGCAACAAAACCTGATCCCGACAAGCCACTGTGCCCAGTGTTGACAACAGGAGCCTGCTTTACGATAAAAGCAGAAGAAAGACCGACACAAAAGATTGAAGAGTTACCACCGAGAGACGTGGCTATGCACAAAGTACGATGGAACATGAACAAAGGCAGCGAGAGATGGTTGTGTTATGGTGGAGCTGCTGGGCTAATTAGATGCCAGAAAATCTCCTTGGATTAAACGCAAGGAAGATTTTACACCCCAATCTTAAGAACTCAAAAACTCTGAAATTTTAACATGAATTTTTTTCATCATTGTCCAATAATAAAAGAAGATAATGCTTATTTATATGCTTTGCAAAAGAGCACTTTTAGGGGATAACTGATGTGGTACTAAAACACCCACATAAGAAAAACAAGTACTCAAAAATAAATTAAGACATAAGAAAACAATTAGCAACTGGTGATGTTCTCATCATTTCCCCCAGAGTAAGAGAAACTCAACCCTGTTGAGAGAGGACTCCTCTCACGAAGCATCTCAATTAGGCCAAGGTGGTGGTTAAGGCAGCAGCACTTGTATATCACGTCAAGACAATAGTGGTGGAAGTGGAGCTGATCTCCATGACGAGTCAGTTGTGGAAGATGGCAGCTCGATCAAGATACATATAGTAGACCGAGGCGCATCATTCCTGCTAAAGATGAAGCTAATACCAGGCGCCCATGGGCTAGTCAACTCATAAGTAGTGTGAGCTCTTCTCTTTAGAGTCCTATTGAAATTTGTGCGCCAAACATGCAACTTCCTCACGGCCTCAGGGTGACTCGTAACCAACATCTTATTATCAACTGCAAATTCCTGCAACATACAATATGGCTATGCAGCAAATTTGTAAGTGCAACAAATTTGTAGGTGTCATTGCAAATTGCTATCAGCTTAGTGATATCATCAATATGTGCAAGATGCAAATGCAATGCAGTGGGACTTTAGGTATAATTCTTAAAGATGGAAAAATGATATATCTGAGATATCTAAGAGGGCACATGTCTAACCCCGCAGATAGAGGTATATTAGACTCAGACACAAATTCCAAACAACCAGAAAAGAAGAAGCACTAGACACCATCTGCTGGATCATAGGCACTCATGTAGCTCACTAGAAGATGAATCAGTTGGAACGACCAAAAAATCATACTCAGCACGAGAAGACTCAGATGGTCCACTAGATGTAATGACACTACAATCATTTGTCTCGTGCTTAATATCATACTCTATCAGAAGTATGGCAAATGAATACTTACAGAGCTGACTAGAGACACTAGACTCTGCTAATTCAGACACAAACTCACTAATACCATGAGCATGTGCGTCAACACTTAAGGGTGTACCAGATTCGATTATTACATCTATTACTTCACTGGTACCTGAAGGTTCACCTAGAGAGGGTGAATAAGTGAAGTACTAAACAAATGTGAAATTTAAAATTTTTACACTAATAAAAATAAATACACAAATAAAAGCCAAAGAGTAAAGCCAAATTCCCAGTGAAGGACTCTGAAACTTCTCCTCAAGATTCCTCTAAATTAAATGTTGAGGTACTTAATTGCTATCTTGGTTCAACATAAGTGTAAGCACATAAACATATCAAGCATGTATATAAATGAGCAATAAGAGTAACGCAAGATACAAATGAGAGTAGAGTTGTGAGATAGCCAAACGCAAACATAAGGATATATTTCGAGGTTCGAGCACCAAACTCTACGTCCCAGATTCACCGCGTGAAGGATTTCGACTATCTCCACTAAGGACTCCCACAAATGATACAAACTCTAATTTTCTACACAAAAGGAGGCACAAAGGCAATGCATAAAGCAAATCACCTCTACACAAGAGGAAGGACACAAAGTCAATACTCGTCTACACAAGAGGAGAGCACAAAGTCACTTGCACAAAGCAAAGAAAGAAGTTTACAATCCTTAGTGACCACAAAGATCACAAATAAAAAAATCTCACAATACAAGATCCTAAATTATAGATTTTTGCAATGAAAGCTCAAGCTTGTGAGAAAACAAAGATTTTGAAAATGAAGCTCTTTAGAAAACAATTGAAAAAACTCATATGATGATAAATAGACTTGAAGAACAAAACTTGTGTTTTCCAAAAACTTGTTTTCTTTGATTTTTTAAAACTTTGAAACACTTGAAAAACTTCTCTTAAATATATGGATTTAAGCTCAAAAACTTGTTTAAAAAAACTCTGTAGAAAGTAGGCAAGAAGGCACTAGAAAACTGGCTTTAAAACTCTTATAAAATCTTAGTAAAAACTCTCCCCAAAGCCCCATATATATAGGCCAAAAATAAACTAGAAGTTAGGGCAAAATTGTAGATCATCTAGAGGGGATGAATAGGTGATGTGCTAATCAAATGCAAGACAATACATAATTAAAAACTTATTATTCAAGCTAAACTATCACACAGTGTATAACCAAAGAGTGAAGCCAAATTTCCGGTGAAGGGTTCTGAATTTCTCTTTAAGATTCCTTTAAATTAAGAGTTGAGGTGCAACTATAACTCTCTTGGTTAAATACTAGTGTGAGCACATACACAATATCAAGCATGCAAAGATAGAAAAAATTTAAAAGCATGCAAGATATCAAACAATCCCAAGCATGTATATCTATTTAGCACAAGCAATATCAAGCATGTAGTAGATGAGGACAAATATAATATGCAGGCAAGATGAAAGCACAAGTGAGTTGAGAGAGATGAGCAATCACAAACATAGGAGATTTGTTTCGAGGTTCGAGCTACTTGCTCTACATCCTCGCTTTCACCGCAATGAAGGATTTCCACTAAAAATGATCCCGCAAGATCACTCGGTACTGCAACACTTACAACGAGCTCCCTCAAAAACTCTTGGACCTGCAAGTCCCTCATTTATTCTCGCAAGAATAACACATAACACGAACTCGCAAGTTCGCTGAGGCCGCAACCTCCAACTTCTCCAAATACAAAATTGGAACACTTGATGATCACTTCTTTTGATCACCAACAAACACTCTCACAATAAGGATACTAGATGATGGATATAGCAATGGATAGGCTCAAGCTTGTATGAGAAGAACTAGATAGATTTGAGAGAGAAAAGCTCAAGAAAATATTTTGAAAAACTCAAGAGAATCACTCTTGATAAACTCTCTATTTGATATGGAAGTGAAGCTTTAAAACTTGTTAAGAAAGTCTGTGAAGGAGCTCTTGAAAACACTTGTAAAAATCTCTTACAAAAATTGGTCAAAAGACCCATTTATATAGCCATCAGAAAACAAGCCGTTATGGTCCAGATTGGCCTATCAGTTGACCGACCGGTCGACCAGCCAATGGTCATTTTTCTGAGCGTTGGGGTTGTCGCACCCAAGCTAGGCTTTATTAGTCGATCGGTCAGTCGATCGCGACACAACAGAAACAAACTGTCTCTCAGTCAGTCGATCGACTCGGTCGATCGCTATGGGCTCATGCACATTGTGCATGTCAATCAACCGGTCGGTCGATCGAGCCAGCTTTCTGTCGACCGGTCGGTCGAACGCAAGCAGCCCAAAACCTAAATTTTGAACATCTTTTAAATACCATAAAATCTCTATAAATCTCACAAAACTAAGTTCATTGAAGTAATATGTAGCACAGAAATGTGCAATCAATTTTCAACACATATTACAAATATGTGAACTATTTTTGAGGCATAGAAATTAATGCTTAAAAATTGATATTTTTCAAAAACTAACTTCTAAATGAAAATCTGGTTTTTTTAAAACTTGTATAAATACAAAAATAAGATATTGAAATACATTTGAAGTATAGTGTGTATGGGAATGATCCAATACACATAGTAAATGAAATATACTTATTTTTGGCAATAAGCTCCAAATTAAGTTTTGATAAAAACAAAACTTAAATACATGATATAAACTTATCAAAATAAGTTATCTAAACAATATGAAGCAACAATGTATATGGATGAAATTCAATACACATATAAATCATGTAAACTTATTTTGATGAAATCTATTCATGAAACCGAATGATGTATTCTTGATAATCAAAACCAAAATGTATAAAAATAAGTTTCTATAAACAAATGAAGTTCAAATATGTGTCGATAGAATCCAATACAATCGCAAACTGTAAAACTTATTCTATTAAGATAAAAACCATGTAAACTTGAATTCTTGAAACTAAAAATGTATTTTCTGAAAACTAAACTTTTGTGTATGTGTAAGAGCTTGAGCAACCCACAACTAATCTATCCTTTACATTTATCCTAAAATAAAAATCTTAAACTTACAAAGTAGGACTCAAATCTTCTTGAAAATCTTTTCTTGAAAATCTTCTTTTCCATCTTGACTTGATCAAAACCTGATCCATGAAATAGACTCATTTTTGAGTACTTGATGCGATCTTGAAGCGCGAGCTCTTGAATCTGTAGGTCACCTAGAGGGGGGTGAATATGTGACAAGCTAATCTAATGATGTATAATGCGAAATTAAAAACTATTTAAGTAAATTAAAACTATTAAGCTAAACACACCAAGTATAACCAAAGAGTGTAGCCGAATTTTCGGTAAAGGGCTCTGGACTATCTCCTCAAGATTCCTCTAAATTAAGAGTTGAGGTGCCACTATGACTCTCTTGGTTGAATACAAGTGTGAACAAACAATCCTAATCATATAACAATTAAGCACAAGATATATCAAGCATATAAAGGGATAAGCAATGTAAGCAAGTAAGATATAAACACAAATGAGAGATAGCGAGAGCAATCGCAAATACGGAAGATTTGTTTTGAGGTTCGAGCATCCTTGCTCTACGTTCCCGCCTTCAACACTAGGAAGGATTTTCACTAAAACCGATCCCACTGGATCACTCGTTGCCGCAACACCTACAACGAGTTCACACTAGAACTCTGGACCCGTAAGTCCCTCACTTGTTCCCGCAAGAACAACACACGCAAGCACACTAGCTTGTCGAGGCAGCACCTCTACACCGAGCTCCCACAAGAACTCGAAATAACACGAACTCGCAAGTTCGCCTCCTCAAATACAAGAATGACTTGGTGATCTCAACACTTTGATCACCTAAAAACACTTCACAATAAGATCCCTAGAGAATTGATATAGCAATGGATAGCTCAAGTATGTGTGAGAAAAACAAGGATAGAGATGTGGAGAAAAACTCAAGAAATCACTTTCGAAAACCCTCTTGAAAAACACTCATTTTGATATGGAAGTATTAGCTCTAAAACAAGTAGAGAAAAATACTTAGAGAGGTAGGAAAATCTGGCCCAAAAACTCTCTTGAAATCTTGTATAAAATAGCACAAGGGAACCCCATTTAATAGGCTCCCAAAAACTAGCCGCTGCAGGCCAAATCAGCAGCTGACGCTGCTGGCGGTCGACCGGCCAACGGTCAAATTTCTGACCGTTGCAGCCTGCTGTTCGATCGCTCGGTCGATCGTGCACTGGCCTTGACCTGCCTGTCAACCGGGGCTAGATCCACAGAGCAGAGCTTTCTGGCCGATCGACCGTCCGGTCGAGCGGGGCCTTAGCGGTCGACCGCCCGGTCAACCGGCCCACTAGCCCAATTGGCCGTGCACGTCTGTGCACATCGGTCGACCGCCCGATCGACCGACTTCTGGCTCGGTCGACGCCAGACAGCCTGGTCATCAAACTTTTTGGGATTAACTTTAATAAAATCCATAAATTCTCATAAATTCTATAAAAATAAGTTCATTAACATACTTTGATATACAAATATGTTTGATTAATAATCAATATATATTACAAAAATTTTGAACTATTTTTGTGATATAGAAATTTTGGTCTTAAACAAAAACTGTATTTTTCAAAAATAATCTTTTATTTGAAAAACGATTTTTCCAAAACTTCTCCAAATATAAAAACAAGATATTTTAAATACTTTTGAAGGTTAGTGTGTATGGATATAATCCAATACACAAATAAGATGAAATATCTATGTTTTTGACAATAAGCTCTAAAAATAGGTTTTGATAAATCCAAAACTTAAAACTATTTTGTGAAAACACAAATAAATTTTGTGTGTGTATATGAACTTGAGCAATTCACAACTAATCTCTCCTTTATATTTTATCTAAAACACAAATCTTAACACTTACAAACATGACACAAGTCTTCTCGAAATTTTCTCTTGAAAATCTTCTTCTCCTTCTTAACTTGGTCTAAACCTTGATCCAAAGAGCTAGACTCCTCTTGAGTGCTTGATGCGATCTTGATGCGCGTGCTCTTGAATCAACAGGTACTAGCTCCAAAACTTGACTTCAAATCTTTTGTTGAAGCTAAACACCTACTAAGATCTTGATCAAATATCTGAGACTAAATAAACACAAGATCATTAGTACTATAACTACATGAGTTAATCATCATTAAAACTAGAGTGATAGGCCTTTGGGTCAACAATCTCTCCCTTTTTGATGATGACAAAACTCATGGAGTTATATATGCATGGATTAAAGTTAAGCTTCATAGAAGCTCCCCCTTAACTCATGCATAGCAATAAACATAAAGATATTCAATAAAGTGTATAAACTAAACAGAAACATATATGCATCAATAAGGAAATAAACATGCATAAACTCACCAAATTCTTCAAATTCATCTCTCCTTATTGCATAAACAAGAAAATAAAATAAACATGCATATATAAACTCTCAAAATTCTTCTCCTCCTTTTGTCAATTCATCAACAAAGGGGCGAAGGAAAAGCAATCAATAAGGATGAATATGCGATATACATTCATGAAGAGGAAGATGTTAAGTTAGCTCCCCTGCATACATGCATTACATGAAGAAGAGATGACAAGATCCTAACCCACATAAAGCATAATATACAATGTATAAGCAGAGATGTTAAGCTCCCCTACACACGTGTACCACATTAAAAAGAGATGTTAAGCTCCTCAATGTGAGATACACTCAACATGAATCAATATATAGAGAAGATGTTAAGCTCCCTTGCATATAAGCAATACATATGAAAACATTTTGAAGCCACGTTAAAAAAAACTTGAACTTTAGAAGTCAACAAAATAAGTTTTGATACCAATGAAATCAAATTGTAGTTGATAAAACTAAAATTGGTACCACTTATAGATACCACTTGTAGATAAACAAAAATTTTGAGATACCAAAAGAGAACGCATAAGCTTATTGAGATACCAATTGATATTTAAATTTAAGTCAAGCTTAGCATAAACATAATTTGTGCTTAAAGAAAATATATGGCATTGTAAAATGAGCACAATTAAGATTATATATATGTATGTATAGAAATGCCAATTGAAATTTGAAGCATACATATATAGAGAACAAATATGAGTATACAAAAAGGAAATAATATAAAGATCATGTGTATAACTCATAACTACCACCCTATTCATGCACATGTTTAAAAGATATTCAATTTGAGCATACAAGGCATGGTCGCCCAACCATCCGCACTTATAGGATAAAGTTTTCAAAAATAAGATTTAAAAATAGTTATAGATTGAAAATACTACTAAGTAAAGAATACATAACTAGTTTAAAGTAGTTTTTAAAAAACTAGTTAAAGATCCTTCAAAACATGAAAACAAATCATATATTTCTTGAATCATTACTAAGTACACAAAAATTATCACTCAAGATCTATAAAGCTCAAAAATGTGTTCATAAAACAAAGTCATGAGTAAAAAAAAATAATGTGAGCGCACAAGAATCATGTGAATAGCATATTCATGAAAATAAAGCTCAAAATATCAAATCATCATAAAAATTCATTTTTCATTAAAACTAAACAAACTTCAAGGTATATGTATATTTTATCAAAAACTAAAAGTATACAAACATATCCCAAACACAAACGAGTCCATAATAAAATTTGCATGAAGGCAAGTGACTCAAGGGTATACATGTATATTTTTAGCTTTAGACAAACATGAAATATACATGAAGCAAAATATATACAAAAATAGGAAAAACTAGTGTAAATGAGGGAATCATCAAAACTAGGTTATACAAGTACATGTAATAAGTACAAGTGAGCAATGAGGCACAAACATATAATAATCAAGTGTAGCTCACTACTTGTACAGGTATAGACACAAGTTTTAATGAAAACTATATCTAAACAAGTATTCACCTCATGAAGTACAAAACTAAAACATGCTAAAAATATTTATGCAAAAGCATGTAAACAAAAATGAGAGTTTAGAGATAGTTACCAAATCACATGAACTACTCTCTAAGCCTCTAAATCATGGTGGTCCTCCCACCAAACTTCCTTGATAGCGATGCATCAATAGGGTATGTCCATCTAGCTCCATATGCATCCACCACCAAGGCACCATACCTCTCACGTCATGTCAGAGCCCACACCTACATCAAATACAAGTGGTGGGGATTTTGGTACCCATTTTCTTTGGGTCTACGGGGGTTAGCATCATACGGAACCCAAATATTTTTATTTGTAAAATTTTTTGAATTTATTCTATCAAAATAAAATTTTACAAGATGGCCTTTGTGACCGCAATGTGTACATTTGTACACTCTAGCATACATATGATTGTGATGTGTATGAGCATGGTATGTATGTGATGTATGCCGTGTAGGGTGTGCATGTAAGTTTGGAACTTGTTTCTTACGAAACATAGATTCTAATTTATTGTGATTAAATGCACTTTGGCTCAAAGTGGAGCCCAAACAATCAATGTTCTTCTTCATAATGCAAATATCATTATTTATTTTAGAAGAAGAGACATGAGCATGAGAATCAACAATCTTTTTCTTTTGAAATAATTTTCCTTTTCGAAGAGTTATTTTCTTCCAAAATAATTTCTTTTTCTTTTTTCACCAAAATAATTTTATTTTTCAATGAACTATTTCCTTCACAAACATCATTTAATTTTGAAGACAAGGAAATATTCTTCTTTTTCAAAAATTCATTTTTCTTTTGAAACACATTCAATTTATTTTGAAAAGAATCTTTTTCTTTTAAAATGGAATCATATTTATTTTTCAATCTTTTATTATCCTTTGTAAGCACATCATATTTTTCAAGAATTTGTTGACAAAATAAAGAAAGCTCATCATATGACATGTCAACATCTTCATCAAGCTCGAATTCAGAATTTACCTCAAGAGGTTATCCCCTTAGACCATGTAGCATATGTTGGAAGCGTCACTTCCATCATCCGAGTTGCACCCCGCATAGTATTACTTTTGTTCGCCAAGGGAGACTATAGTGTTCCATACTACAAAAGCCGAATCAAAATTAGCAACCCTAGATATATATTCATCATTTAGGCTACTCTTTAAAGCATGAAGGGCTTTTGCATTAGCCTCAAGGATTTTGCCATTTAGAAAATAAGAATCTTTAACAGTGGCAAGATAAACATGAATTCCTAGGGCTTTGAGGTACATTGACATCTTAATTTTTCAAGTTTGGATGTTAAAAATATCAAACATGGGAGGTGTCATGAAATCCATATGTGTGTGTAAACAAATATTGTGATTAGCTAAAAATGAGGATCTTTAACTCAAGGTTGTTAGACCTAAATCAAGAGCACCAAGCTCTGATACCAATTGTAGGTTACCTAGAGGGGGGTGAATATGTGACAAGCTAATCTAATGATGAATAATGCGGAATTAAAAACTATTTAAGCAAATTAAAACTGTTATGCTAAATACACCAAGTATAACCAAAGAGTGTAGCCGAATTCCCGGTGAAGGGCTCTGGACTATCTCCTCAAGATTCTCTAGATTAAGAGTTGAGGTGCCACTATAGCTCTCTTGGTTGAATACAAGTGTGAGCAAACAATCCCAAACATATAACAATTAAGCACAAGATATATCAAGCATATAAAGAGATAAGCAATGTAAGCAAGTAAGATATAAACACAAGTGAGAGATAGAGAGAGAGAGAGCAATTGCAAACACGAGAAATTTGTTTTGAGATTCGAGCACCCTTGCTCTATGTCCCCGCCTTCAACACTAGGAAGGATTTCCACTAAAACTGATCCCACTGGATCACTCAGTGCCGCAACACCTACAGTGAGTTCACACTAGAACTCCGGACCCGCAAGCCCCTCACTTGTTCCCGCAAGAACAACACACGCAATCACACTAGCTTGCCGAGGCCGCACCTCTACACCGAGCTCCCATAAGAACTCGAAACAACACGAACCCGCAAGTTCGCCTCCTCAAATACAAGAATGAACACTTGGTGATCTCAACACTTTGATCAACTAAAAACACTCTCATAATGAAGATCCCTAGCGGATTGATATAGCAATAGATAACTCAAGTATGTGTGAGAAAAATAAGGATAGAGATGTGAAGGAAAACTCAAGAAATCACTTTTGAAAACCCTCTTGAAAAACTCTCCTTTTAATATGGAAGTATTAGCTCTAAAATAAGTGGAGAAAACACTCAGTGAGGTAGGAAAATCTGGCCCAAAAACTCTCTCGAAATCTTGTGTAAAATAGCCCAAGGGAACCCCATTTTATAGGATCCCAAAAACTAGCCGTTGCAGGCCAAATCAGCAGCTGACGCTGCTGTCAGTCGACCGGCCGGTCGACCGGCCAATGATCAAATTTCTGACCGTTGCAGCTTGCCGATCGACCGCCCGGTCAATCATGCACTGGGCTTGACATGCCGAGTGACCGCCCGATCGACCGGGGCTAGATCCAGAGAGCAGAGCTCTCTAGCCGGTCAACTGCCTCGACCGCCCGGTCGACCGGCCCACTAACCGTCGACCGCCCGGTCGACCGGCCCACTAGCCCAATTGGCCGTGCATGTCTGTGCACATCGGTCGACTGCCCAGTCAACTGACTTCTGGCTCGGTCGACCGGTCGGCTGACCGCCAGACAGCCTGGTCATCAAACTTTTTGGGATTAAAACTTGGTCTTTTTAACTTTAATAAAATCCCATAAATTCTCATAAATTCTACAAAAATAAGTTCATTAACATACTTTGATATACAAACATGTTTGATTAACAATCAATACATATTACAAACATTTTGAACTATTTTTGTGATATAAAAATTTTGGTCTTAAACAAAAACCATATTTTTCAAAAATAATCTTTTATTTGAAAAATGATTTTTTCAAAACTTCGCCAAATTTAAAAATAAGATATTTTAAACACTTTTGAAGCTTAGTGTGTATGGATATTATCCAATACACATATAAGATGAAATATCTATGTTTTTGACAATAAGCTCTAAAAATAGGTTTTGATAAATCCAAAACCTAAAACTATTTTGTGAAACACAAATAAATTTTTTGTGTGTGTATATGAACTTGAGCAATCCACAACTAATCTATCCTTTATATTTTATCTAAAACACAAATCCTTACAAATATGACACAAGTCTTCGCGAAAATTTTCTCTTGAAAATCTTCTTCTCCTTCTTGACTTGGTCCAAACCTTGATCCAAAGAGTTAGACTCCTCTTGGTGCTTGATGCGCAAGCTCTTGAATCAACACGTACTTGCTTTAAAACTTGACTTCAAATCTTTTGTAGAAGCTAAACACCTACTAAGATCTTGATCAAATATCTGAGACTAAATAAACACAAGATTATTAGTACTATAACTACATGAGTTAATCATCATCAAAACTAGAGTGATGGGCCTTTGGGCCAACAGAATCAACATATGATAGCTTCAAAACTTGACTTTGAATCTTTTTTTGAAGCTAAACACCGACTAAGTGTTGGCCCGAAGGCCGTTAGCAGGGGTTTTGATGATAACAAAATATATGTAGTTATGTTTCTAACAATTTCGTTTAACCAAGTTTCAGGTTAAACTCTTTATTACATTTCGGCTCTATCACAAGACTCACACATTTGAAAGTCAAGAACATGTCGATCTCAGAGCCTGAGCACATAGTCGAGCTCAAGGATCAAGATTGTAAGAGAAGACTATACAGGATTTGTATTTTTGCTTTTTGTATTTTAGATAGGATTTATATTCGTTTGTCAAAACCAAGATGAGATAGGTTGATAGATGGTGATATTGACACACACACACACACACACCTTTCCTATTTCTAAGTGCTTTTGAAAAGAGTTCAAAACATTTCTCTTTTTCGTTATCAAAATTGAGTTTCGAAAAACCAGTTTTGGAAAAACCAGTTTTCGATTTAGAAAAGTATTTTTACAAAATATAGTTCTAACTTTGTTTTATGTTGATCCATGATCGCACATTAGTTCTATCAAGTCCCTAGAACTTTATTTTTTGTTTAAAAACAAAGTTCTTTTTTTGTCGGGAAAAGGTTGATTTCAAACAGATTTTCAAAATGTGCTTTTTGGCCCTTAGCCGGTCGACCACAGACAGAGCAGAATTGCTCTGTCGGTTAACCGAGCGGTCGATCGACATGCACAAGACTTCTTTGAAGTGCTAAGTGTGCACTTTGGTCGACCGATCGGTCGCCCGACTGCAAGAGCCTTGCTCTCGATTTGGGCATGGTCGACCAACAGAGAGCTTTGTTCTCTGATTGGGATAAATGGTCGATCGACCAGTCGACCGCTAACCCCAAAGGTCAAAATCCAACTGTTGGTGATCGACTGGCCGGTCGACCGACAGAAGGATTTCTTTTTGATTTTTTCCCAACGGCTAGTTTGATGTTTATCTTTTTCTAGGTCTTTTCCCAATGACTCTATTGGGTTTTCTCCTCATATTTTCATCCCCTATAAATAGTGGGACTGTAGAAAAACCCACTAACAAGTTTTTACAAGTTTACAACAAGATTTAATCATCAAAATTAAGTTTTATTTCTTTTACTTAAAAGATTTTCATTTGAGCCAAAATTTCATAAACTTAATTATTTAGCTTGAGCCTTCCCTCTACATCTTTACAAGGTATTTCCACTACACAATCTCAAAAAGCTTCACCTCCTTATCTTGGTTATAGGATTGTGCTTGTGAACCTTTTGTGATCAAGAGAGGATCACCGATTTCCTTCTATTGTGAAGTTGTAGAGGTGCGACCTCAAGTGAGCTGATGAGCCCCGTTGTTGGTGTTGCAGTACTGCGAGAGAGGACTTATGAGTTCATAGAGTTCTAGTGAGAACTTGTAACGATTGACGATCTAGTGAGATCGGTCATAGTGAAAACTCTTCATAGTGTTGAAGCCGGGGACGTAGAGCAATGGCTCGAACCTCAGAACATATTATCGTGTTTACGATTGCTTACTCTTTATCACTTCACTCTACTCTCTTTTTACTTGCACACTTATCTTGTTTACTTATTTATAAGTATTCCTTGTGTTGTGATTGGTATTTGCTAGGTTGCTAGTAAGTAAATTTTAATTCCACATTATTTGCCATTTAGTATAGCCATCACATATGACCCCCTCTAGGTGATTTACAATTGGTATCAGAGCCTAACCCTAGTTTTGGTTTAACCACCTTAGGGAGATCTTTTCATTTGGCTATATTCATTTGTTGCATTTGCTATTTATTTGTACACTTATATTTGTTTTTATGGCATCACATGATTTCTCTAGCATCAAGTCCCCACCCAAATTTGATGGGTCGAACTTTCCTATTTGGAAAGTCAAGATGAACCTCTTCCTTAAGTGCTTAGGGGTTAGAGTAGCTAAGGCCATAACCAAGGAATTCATTGAACCTCACGGTGATGAGGATGCATGGTCTGAAGCAACCGCTAAGGACTAAAGCACAATATGCACTCACATAAGCATTAAATAATGATGATCTTTTTCATATAATTAATTGCAAATCTTCTTATAAGGTTTGGAATGATTTAATCATTACTCATGAGGGGACGTCGCAAGTCAAGAGATCTAAAGTTGACTTGCTTCGTTCTCAATATGAGAATTTTTACATGCTTGAAATAAAAGTATTGATGAGATGCTTACTCGGTTCATCAAGATTACTAATGGATTATCTTCTTTAGGTGACACCATTGACAATGACCAAAAGATACGGAAGGTCATTAGAGTTCTCCCCAAAGTTTGAGAAGTGAAGGCCACAACATTGAAGAAGCTCAATGATAGGGAAGAAATGGACTTCTCGGGATTCATCAAAATCTCAAGACACATTAGATGGTGATGAAGGCGCGAGAAGAAAAGAAGACTCCAAAAAAAAAGCTATTGCTTTCAAAGCTACTTCCTCAACCATTGACGAAGAAGATTCATCCGAAGATGGGGATGAAGACTTTTCCATGCTCATTAGGAGAGTAGGCAAAATATTTTATAAGAAAGAAAGACAAAGCAACTTCCGAAGAAGAAGACCTCAAGGAAGATTTGAAAAGGAGGAGATGGGTTCTTACTTTCATTGCAAAAAGATAGGCCATCTCATTGCGGATTGCCCTTCACTTCAAGCCACTACCTCCAAAAACGTGCACGAAAAGAAGAAGGCAATGGTAGCCACTTGAGATAATTCGGAAACGAATTTCGAAGAGGAGATTGATGCCGCACATGTCTGCTTCATGGAAAATAAGAGAAGACTTCCATGGTAAATCTCAAAACCTTTCTAGAAGATGATGATTTAACTATGGATGAAATCGTACAAGTTTTGAAGAATTACAAAATAGATATGAAATTTCTCTTGCACAAAATATAAAATTGAAAAATGAAAATGACTTTTTAAAGTATAAGTTAAAAATTATTTTTAAAGAGAAAAATGAACTGTCTATTTCTTTGAGAAAATGAAAATAGATTTTGATAAATATAAACTTGTTTGTAAGGGCAAAAGTCCTAATAATGCTTTTAATAAAAATAAATTTTTGGATATCCAAAAATGTATTGATGTTTTGGATATCACTTTGAAAAAGTGTGCATTTGATATGAACAAATTTAACTCTATGTTTTCCTAGGAAAAAACCCAAAGGAAACATATATCTCATTCATCTCACACACACCATGAGAAACATGAACAACATGCACATACACATCAATATAAGCATGCTTTCATGTATGGCAAAGTGTACACTTGTGCACATTGCAGCCGCAAAGGCCATTTAGCAAAATTTTGTTATGCAAAGTTAAACATGTTAAACAAAAAAGTTTGGGTTCAAGAAAGTACTAACCTTATAGGACCCAAAAAGATTTGGGTAATAAAGAACACACCCAACTTAATTGATGTAGGTGTGTCGTCCTCCTCCAAGACATAGTAGGAGATGATGCCTTGGCGGTGGATGCATCGGAGCTCAAAAGATCAACCGTCATATTGCATCGCTATCAAGAAGCATTTATTTTGGAGATTGCCTATGGTTTGGTAACTTCTCCACTTAAAAATTTCAATTCTAATTAGATCTATATATGCATAGGAATAGTTAGCTTTTCATGTTTGTTAATATGCTTTAGTTGTGTATACATGATTTTTTTTAGCTTGCTTATACTTGAGCTAGTCTCTTGACTTTGCTTTTAATCTTTATACTAGCCCATGTTTATAATGTTTACCCATGCTCACTTGTTTGATAGATATCTTTGCACGTATGTGTACATAGATTAATTTATTTGCTCACATACATGTATATATATTCTTTGTTTGTATATCTATCTTGTGGTTGGGTATCCTATTTAAATAATGTTTTAGAAATAAATCAAGATAGCAATTGCATGCCTCAACTCTTATCTAGAGGAATGACGAGGAGAAGTTCAGAACCCGTTAAGGGTATTCGGCTTTAATATCTTATTTTTTTAATTGCTTAATATATGAGTTAATTATTGAAAAATATATTTTAAATAAGATAAAATTATTTTGATATCATTTTTTGTGTTTTCCACGCCTATAAGATTTCTGGTATTATATCTCTGCTTTATGTATAAAAATATCCAAGTTAAAATATTTTCAAAACCCTCATTTTATTTTTTTTAAAACGTTTTTTTTGGGTAGTCTCGGTCGACCGACCGGTCGATTGAGTTGGCCTTGATAGGGCCGGTCGATCGAGCGGTCGACCGAGGAAACCTGTAACAGATTTTTTTTTGGCTTAAGCTGGTTGACCGATCGGTCGACCGACTGAAACTGAGTTGCTCTCGGTTAAGCCCCAGTGGACCAGGAGTGTTGGGTCAGTTGTGTTTTTACCTGGTTTTAAAACCTTATTTTTCCCATTTCTCTCTCATTTCCTCTTCCTCCACCAACTCCCTCTTCTTTTCCTCCCTAATTTCTTTCATTCCCTCTCTTCCTAACCTCATCCAAACTCAAATTGGTCCCTAAAATTATTGGATCCACTTCCAGTATCAAGATTCACTTGATTTCAAAGAAAAATTTTAGTTTCTTCAAGGCATAAACCCTAAATCTCTCCAGTCTCCTTGTTTTAAAATTTTTCTTGAAATCTCTTTTTAATTTGTGCCATAATCTTGATTATTATCGTGCTATCACACCATGTCTAAGAGGCTTAGATCTGAGAAGGGTAAACAACCCGAATTCTCATCAAACTCCTTTGTTTCACAAAATGTATCACATAGGTTTTCTGTTATCCATATTAAACATGTAATTTCTGGCAGGACTGTAGTGTTGGCCCAGAGGCCTTCCACTCTAGTTTTGATGATGATTAACTCATGTAGTTATGTTTACTAATTATCTTGTGATGTTTAGTTTCAGATCATTTAATCAAGATATTAGTTGGTGATTGCTTCAACAAGATGGTTTGGAAGCTTTCACGTGGTGATTCCAGAGCCCGAGCAACAAGATCATACATAGCACTCGTTGGAGTCAAGCTCGGTGGATCACTGTTTGGATCGAGTCGACTTAAAGATGGAGGTCGTCAAGAAGACTTAGGTATCCTAGTTTAGTTTATATTTTAGATCCATGTGTAAAGATTAGATAGTGTGAAATGCTCAAGTTCACAATACTCACACGTTTCATGTTTTGGATATTGGTTTTTCGGTTTTGGTTTAACCGATATTGGTTTTCATGAATAGATAGATTCAAAACAAGTTTACATTGTTTAAATGTATATTAGATATGTTCTATATACATACATGCTTCATTTCCTGGACAAACTTATTTTGACTTACCTATTCATGTGGTTTAGGTTTTGTATTTTCAACAAAACATATTTTTGGTATTAAAAGTCAAAAACATGAATATATATATATGTTTCTTGTATATTGGATTTCTATCCATATGCAACTTGCTTCAAAGTGTTTAAGTATCATGTTTTTGTATTTGGATGAGTTTTGGACAAAACAAATTTTCATTTGAAAAATCCAAGTTTGGAAAAATACAGGTTTTGATTTTCGGTAATTTTTCCATAACACAAAAATGGTTCAAAATGTTTGATATTTATGTTGAAATTTTTATCACAGGTTTGTATGTCATATATAAAGTTAGAAACTATTTTTGTGGATTTTTAGAAGATTTATGGGAATTTTTAGAATAATTTTTAACTCAGTTTTTTGACCTAGAACCCAACCTGCCCGGCTCTGGCGGTCGACCGGGCCGGTCGACTGGACCCAGAGTCGGTCGACCGGGCCGGTCGACCGACGTGCACACACCTGTGCACGTTGGCCAGGCACTTGGGCGGTCGACCGTGCGGTCGACCGGCCAGAGAGCTTTGCTCTCTAGATTTTTACGGTCGACCGGCCGGTCGACCGCTGGCTTCCAACGGTCATTTTTTTGACCGTTGGCGGTCGACCGCCAGCCGCGCTGGCTGACTTTTTCAGCCAACGACTAGTTTTTTGTTGGAGGCTATTTAAGCCCCATTTGTTTGGGTTTTTGAATAGGTTTTTACAAGAGAAAAATTTCAGTTTTCCCTAGTGTTTTATACAAGATTCAAAAGAGTTTTTAAAGCTTAAAGATTTCATCTTTATATTGTTTTTCAAGGGTTTGGAAAATTCAAAGAAAAATAGGTTTTTGGGATATTGCTTTAGATCTTCATTTCTATCATATTGCAAGTGTTTTCCCAAGGATTTTTCTTTGTTATTTGATTTCCAAAACACCTTGATTTCCACACTTGAGCTATCATTCTATCCTCTCTATAGGATCACTTGTTTTGTGGAAAAAGGAAAGTGTTTGTGGTTGAGACATACCACCAAGTTGTAAACCCCTTCATTGTTGTATCCCTCTTTGGTAGAGGTGAATTTGGGTTGTTGGTTGCTCCCTCTTTGGTAGAGGTTGAGGTTGTAGTTTACTCCCTCTTGGTGAGGTGGAGTTGGTGGATTTGTATCCCTCTTCGATAGAGGTGGATTGTGGTGTTTGTGGCCTCGGTGGAGGTTGTATTGGTTGGTTTGTGGAGTTCGGTACTCCGGTCTTCGGTAGACCATTTGTATTGCCTCGGTGGAGGTTGTATTGGTTGAGAGAGGAGTTCGGTACTCCTAGTGGATTGGAAATCCTTCTCGGTGAAGGCGGGGACGTAGAGCTCGGTGCTCGGACCTCGAAACACATCTTGTTGTTTGCGTTTGATCGATTGACTCTCTCTCTCTCTCTCTCTCTTTATTTGTGCATTGCATCATTCATATTGCCATATCATTTATATGCTTGTGTTGTGCCTTGCATTGATTCATATTGCCTATATCTATATGCTTGGTTGTGTTTGCTTGTGTGCCTCACTTGTGCCTAACCACGAGAGCTTCATATAGCGCCTCAACTCTTATTCAGAGGAATCAAGAGGAGTTAGTGCAGAGCCCTTCACGGGGAATTCGGCTACACTCGTTGGTTGCACTAAGTGTAGTTGCAAATTAGTTTTAATTTCCGCATTTAGTTCATTAGATTAGCGGTACACCTATTCACCTCCCCTCTAGGTGTACTTACATGTAGTGCTTGCTGATTTTGAGCACTTAAATCTTGGACATATTTTGAACACAAGCTCTTTAGAATACCTAGCCACCATCAAGGAACTTGTCCACGATGAGTTTGTGCATTACTTCTACTCTAATCTGACTTTTCAACATAATCATATCAGATCTAGAGTTCTAGGCAAAGATATTAACATTTTCTTAGATAAATTTATCCGTCTGCTACACCTTTACTGTGAGGGTGTAGATATATACAATATTGATTTGCATGATTTTGAATATCCTAACGGTGAATCTGCCCTTACCACATCTCTCTTACTCCACGATGATGATAACCTGACCTTAGTTAGGAACGAGGAGGTGAAGTATTACACGCTCACCACCCAAGTTCTAACTAAGATAGTGTTCTATAATCTCCTGCCAAAATCAGGAGAATATAGTCATGCAAGGGGTTCTGCACCTCTCTTGATCTATTGCCTTCTAAAAGATATTGAGTAAACATTCTGAAGCTCATCATCGACTTCATTCTTTCTGAGCACCTCCTGATCTCAAAATGACACTTACCTTTTGGGATACTCATTACCCGACTTCTCAAACTCTAAAAATTTGATCTTTCTGCTGAACGATCCATCGTACCATCTGTTGACATCAACAACACTCTTCTCAAGAGGAGCATGCTTCTACTCCTCAGCCCCTCCTATCATTCCAGTTGTTGTTCCTGGATCCTCTTCAACCTCATTAGCCTCTGTTGACACATATACTGCTCTCTCTGCTCAGCTTCGTAAACATGATCTGAAGATGACTGCTCATCTGAAAGGATTGAGCATGGAGTTCAGAATGACCTACAATATATCTGCTCATCCATTCACTACCTTCAGACGTGTGTCAACGAGAGCTATAGTAGGCACGCTTGGCTTGCTCCTTTTTTGAGATGCTACGCGCAACCTCTTCCTGTCTCAGTCCTCCATTCAACCCTGAATACCTCCACCAGCTCCTTCTAAGGCACCAGCTCCTCCTGAAGATCCAGACTTTCAGGAAGAGTGACCCCTTTTTTGTTGATGACAAATAAAGGGAGAGAGATTTTGGAGTTATCTAGGAGTTTTCATGTTTTTATTTATGTATTCTTTTATGTGGACTTGTAATATTTGGTTTGGATATGTGTTTTTATCGTAGTACTTATTTTATGGTTTGGAATCTGTTTTGAGGTTGGCATGAACCTTTGTATGGATAATTTCCTTTATGATATCACTGTTGTTTTTAGGAAGTTATGTATCTTTTATGGTTGATATTTGATACATATCTTTCATGTGATATGTGGTGTGTTTGTGTTCTTGAGTATCCTCTGTAAACCATCCATTTTACCACTTGTTTTGAAGATTGGAGGTTATTGGTAGTTTGGAGAAAACCGTTTGTGCATACACCTTTGTAATTTTGTATTCTTGGTATGTATGGATGGGTTGCATAGAGGTTACTTGATATATCTTATTCATATGATATTATTTGATGCATCTTGCTTATATGTCACATTTGATATTTGCACGTGTTTAGGGGAGCTACGCTTGAAGTCTCTTCTCAAATTATTTGTGATAACTTCATGTGTTTTGTCATCATCAAAAAAGGGGAGATTGTTGGCCCAAAGGCCATTAACCCTAGTTTTGATGAAAACAAAACATATGTAGTTATTTTTCTAACAATTTCATTTAACTACATTTCAGGTTAACTCTTTGTTGCATTTCTGCTCCATCACAAGACTCACACGTTTGGAAGCCAAGAATATGTCAATCTCAGAGCCTAAGCACATAGTCGAGCTCAAGGATCAAGATTGCAAGAGAATGCTATATAGGATTTGTATTTTACTTTTTGCATTTTAAATAGGATTTATAGTCGTTTGTTAAAACCAAGATGAGATAGGTTGATAGCTGTTGAGATTGACACACACACACATGCACACATCTTTCATATTCCTGAGTGCTTTTGAGAAGAGTTCAAAACATTTCTCTTTTCGTTTTCAAAATTGAGTTTCAGAAAAATCGGTTTTCGATTTAGAAAAGTGTTTTTACAAAATATAATTCTAACTTTATTTTGTGTTGATCCATGATCACACACTGTTTCTATCAAGTCCCTAGGACATTATTTTGTGTTTAAAAATAAAATTTATTTTTGTCGGAAAAAGGTTGATTTCAATCAGATTTTCAAAATGTGCTTTTTGACCCTTGGCTGGTTGACCGACCAGGTCAACTGCAGACAGAGCAGAATTGCTTGGTCGACCAACTGAGCGATCGACCGACATGCATAAGACTTCTTTGAAGTGCTATGTGTGCACTTCGGTCGACCGATCGGTCGCCCGACTGCAAGAACCTTGCTCTCAGTTTTGGCATGGTCGATCGACAGAGAGCTTTGCTCTCTGGTTGGGATAAACGGTCGACCGATCGGTTAACCGCTAACCCCAACGGTTAAAAATATGATTGTTGTCAGTCGACCGGACCGGTCGACCGACAGAAGGGTTACCTTCTGATTTTTTCCCAACGGCTAGTTTTCTGTTTGTCTTTTTTTAGGTCTTTTCCCAACGACTCTATTGGGTTTTATCCTCATGTTTTCATCCCCTATAAATAGTGGGACTATAGAAAACCCATTAACAAGGTTTTACAAGTTTACAACAAGATTTAATCTTCAAAATCAAGTTTTAGTTCTTTTTCTTAAAAGATTTCCATTTGAGCGAAAATTTCATACACTTGATTTTAGCTTCTGCCTTCCCTCTACATCTTTACAAGCTATTTGTACTACACAATCTCAAAGAGCTTCAGCTCCTCATCTTGGTTACAGGATTGTACTTGTGAGCCTTTTACGATCAAGAGAAGATCACCAATTTCTTTCTATTGTGAAGTTGTAGAGGTTGCAGCCTCAAGTGAGCTGGTGAGCTCCGTTGTTGGTGTTGCGGCACTGCGGGAGAGGACTTGTGAGTCCATAGAGTTCTAGTGAAAACTTGTAACGGTTGACGATCTATTGAGATTGTTCATAGTGAAATCCTTCATAGTGTTGAAGGCGGTGACATAGAGCAGTGGCTCAAACCTCGAAACATATCATCGTGTTTGCGATTACTTACTCTTTTTCTCTTCACTCTACTCTCTCTTTACTTACTTGTACACTTATCTTGTTTACTTATTTGCAAGTATTCCTTGTGTTGTGATTGGTAGTTTCTAGGTTGTTAGGAAGTAAATTTAATTCCGCATTATTTACCATTAGTATAGCCATCACCTATTCACCTCCTCTAGGTGATTTACACTAAGATCTTGATTGAATATCTGAAACTTAATAACACAAGATCATTAGTAGTATAACTACATGAGTTAATCATTATCAAAACTAGAGTGATGGAGTTATATATGCATGGATTAAAGATAAGCTTCATAGAAGCTCCCCCTTAATCATGCATAGCACAAAAACATGAAGATATTCAATAAAGCACTTAAACTAAACAAACATAAACATATATGCATAAACAAGAACATAACATGCATATATAAACTCTACTAAATTTCTCTCCTGTTTTTGTCAATTTATCAACAAAAGGCTTTAAAAAACAAGGTAAATGTATATGCGATATAAATCCATGAAGAGGAGAGACAACAAGTTAACTCCCCCTTCATACATGCATTATATGGAGAAGAGATGACTAAATTCTAACCCACATAAGCATAATATACAATATATAGATGGAGATGTTAAGCTACCCCTATACAAGTGAACCACATAAATAAAAGAGATCAAGCTCTTCTTTATATACTACACTCATCATGAATCTATAGATAGAGGAGATGTTAAGTTTTCCTTGCATGTAAGCAATACATGTCAAAATAAAATTTGAAAATCAATTAAAACAAATTTTGATACTACTTGTAATCAACCAAAACAAAGTTTGATACCACATGAAATCAATTAAACAAATTGTCATACCACTTGTAAGTCACTTAAAAAAATTTTGATACTACTTGAAATCAATAAAACAATTTAGATACCACTTGTGGATACCGCTTGTAGATAAACATAAATATTACTTTATAGATAAACATAAACATGAAATCATTTTAAGTTAAAGAACTTTTCTTTTCTTTTTTTAAATAATCACAAAACTAATGCATAAGCTTGTTGGAAACAAAAAATAAATGTTTTGAAGTAAAACCAAGCTTAGCATGAAATTAATTTGTGTGCTATAAATCATGTATGGTCAATGTAAAACAAGCACAATCAGTCATATATATGTATGTATGTTAATGAAAATTTCACTTGAAATTTAACGCATACATATATAGAAAAACTTGCCTGAGTATACAAAAAAAATTAGCATGAGAATCATGTGTATAACTCATATCATTCACTTTATCATGCACAAGTAAAAAATATATTCATTAAGAACATACAAGGTATGGTCGCCCAACCAACCACCCTTGTAGGTAGAGGTTTTCATAAATAAGATTTTAAAAATAGTATTGAAAATACTACCAAGTGAAGAATAAAAAAATAATTTAAAATAGTTTTGAAAATTAGTTCAAGATTCTTCAAACATGAAACAAATCATGTATCTCATGGAATATGCTAATTACACAAGAATTGATACTCAAAATCTATAAAGCATACACATGTGCCCATGAATGTAAAACATGAGTAAAAATAAGGTAAGTGCACAATAGTCATGTGAATAACATATTCATGAAAATAAAACTATAAAGTTTAAAATCAAAACTAATATGAAATTCTTTTACTTAAACATGATATATCAATAATCATTCAAGAATCATCAAAACTAGGACATACAATGTACAATCAAACATAAAATGAATACACAAATGAAATAAAATATATATAGCATGAAGATCAAGTGTAACTCAAGAATTGTACAAGTATAACACAAATTTAACAAAATGTGCATATGAACATATGATATAAATATATAAATTAATATATGCTTTAAAATAAAACATATAAAAATATGAATCTAACAAAAACATAGGCATGTAAATTCACTTGAAAATATGAACATAATTTTCAAAAATACATGTATAGCTCACAACTAATCAACTCAACATTAAACACAAAATAATATATGATTGAGTCTAGGTTACTACACTAGCATATAAGTATTTAAAATTTTTTTTTAAAAAGTGAAGGATGAAATGGTTACCAATACTGATATAGCCAAACTATTTCTTCAAAGCAAGGTGGTCCTTCCATCAAAACTCCTTGATAGCGATGCATTCATGATGTGTCCGTCAAGCTCTGATTGCATCACTACCAATGCACCAATCCTCTCACGTTTTGTGAATGCCCACACCTACATTAAAAATAAGTGGTGGGAATTTTGGTACCCATATCTTTTTGGGTCCACGGGGGTCAGTAACATTGGGAAGCCAAACATTTTTTTTTTTGCAAAATTTAAAGAATTTAATCTATTAAAGTAAAATTTTACAAGATGGCCTTTGAGGTCATAATGTGTACAAGTGTACACTCTAGCATATATATGAGTTATATGTGTATGAGCATGGTATGGATGTGATGTATGCCGTGAGGTATGTGCATGAATATGTGAATTTGTTTCTTACAAAACATGGATTCCAATTTAGAATGATTAATAGCACATTGGCTCAAAGTGGAGCCCAAACAATCAATATTCTTCTTCAAAATATAAATATCATCATTAATATTAGAAGAAGAAGTATGAACATGAGAAACATGACAAGCATCAAAATTATTTTTCTCTTTAGAAATAGAAATCTTTTCTTTTCCTTCAAAACAATTTTCTTTTTTAAAGAATTATTTTCCTTTAAAACAACATCATTTTCTTTAGAAATTAAAACAACTTGATTTTTCAAAAATTCATTTTCTTTTAAAACAATTTTAAAGTTATTTTGAAAAGAGTCTTTTTCTTTAAAATGGAATCATTTTCTTTATTCAATCTTTTGTTTTCAATCTTTAACAAATCATATTTTTTAAGAAGTTTTTGACAAAATAATGCAAGCTCATCATATGGCATCTCAACATCTTCATCAAGCTTGGAATCAAAATTTACCTCAAGGGTGTCATCCCCTTAGACCATGTAGCACATGTTGGAAGTAGAACTTCCTTCATCCGAGTCGCTCTTCTTATCATGTGTCATTTGTTCACTAAGAGTGATGAGAGTGTTTCATACTACAAAAGCCGAATCTAAGTTAGAAATCCTAGATAAATACTCATCATTTAGGATAGACTTTAAAGCATGAAGGGCTTTGCATTAGCCTCAAGTTTTGTCATTTAAAAATATGAATCTTTAATGGTGGTAAGATAAACATCAATACTAAGGGCTTTGAGATACATAGACAACTTAACTTTCTGACAACTTAACTTTTCAAGTTTGGGAGTTAAGAATATCAAACATAGAAGGTGCAATGAAACCATGTGTGTGTACAAATATTATGATTAGCAAAAATAGGATCATTAACTCTAGGTTGTTAGATCCAAGTCAAGAGCACCAAACTCTCATACCACTTCTGGATCACCTAGAGGGGGTGAATAAGTGATGTACTAATCAAATGCAAGAAAATGTGGAATTAAAAACTTATTATTCAAACTAAACTATCACACAACGTATAACCAAAGAGTGAAGCCGAATACCCGGTGAAGGGTTCTGAACTTCTTCTCAAGATTCCTCTAAATTAAGAGTTGAGGTGAAACTATAACTCTCTTGGTTAAATACTAGTATGAGCACATACAAAATATCAAGCATGCAAAGATAGACAAGAATTAAAAGCATGAAAGATATCAAATAATCCCAAGCATGTTTATCTATTTAGAACAAGTAATATCAAGCATGTAGTAAATGAGTACAAATATAATAAGCATGAAAGATAAAAGAACAAGTGAGTTGAGAGAGAGAGAGATGAGCAATCGCAAACACGGGAGATTTGTTTCGAGGTTCGAGCCACTTGCTCTACATCTCCTCCTTCACCGCAATGAAGAATTTTCACTAAAATGATCCCGCAAGATCACTCGGTGCCGCAACACTTACAACGAGCTCCCTCAAGAACTCTTGGACCCGTAAGTCCCTAACTTGTTCCCGCAAGAACAACACACAATACGAACCCACAAGTTCGCTGAGGCCGCAACCTCCAACTTCTCCAAATATAAAATTGGAACACTTAATGATCACTTCTCTTAATCACCAACAAATACTCTCACAATAAAGATCCTTGAGGATGGATATAGCAATGGATAGGCTCAAGCTTGTTTGAGAAACACTAGATTGATTTAAGAGAGAAAAGCTCAAGAAAATCTTTTGAAAAACTAAAGAGAATCACTCTTGATAAACTCTCTATTTGATATGAAAATGAAGCTCTAAAACTTATTGAGAAACTCTGTGAAAAAGCTCTTGAAGACACATGTAAAATTGTTTTACAAAAACTGATCAAAAGACCCATTTATATAGCCATCAGAAAACTAGCCGTTATGACCCAGATTGGCCTATCGGTTGACCGACCAACAATCATTTTTCTGATCGTTGGGGTTGTCGGCCGACCGCACCTAAGCCAGGCTCTGTCAGTCGACCGGTCAGTCGACCGCGACACAACAGAGACAAACTGTCGCTCAATTGGTCGATCGACCCAGTCGACCACTATCGACTCGTGCACATTGTGCATGTCGGTCTACTAGGGTCGGTGGACCGAGCTAGCCTTCGGTCGACTGCAAGCAGCCCAAAACCCAAATTTTTAATATCTTTTAAAAACCATAAAATCCCATAAATCCCACAAAGTTCATTGAAATAATATGTAGCACAAATATGTGTAATAAAAAATTAACACATATTACAAACATGTGAACTAATTTTGAGGCATAGAAATTAAAGCTTAAACAAAAATCGGAATTTTTCAAAACCAACTTCTAAATGAAAATCTGATTTTTTTAAAACTTGTATAAATACAAAAACAAGATATTAAAACATATTTGAAGCATAGTGTGTATATGAATGATCCAATACACATAGTAAATGAAAAATACTTATTTTTGACAATAAGCTCCAAAATAAGTTTTGATAAAACAAAAGTTAAACACATGATATAAACTCATCAAAATAAGTTATCTAAATAATATGAAGCAACAATGTAGATGGATGAAATCTAATATACATATAAGCTTGTTTGATGAAATTTATTCATGAAACCGAAAGATGTATTCATGATAATCAAAACCAAAATGTATAGAAATAAGTTTCTATAAACAAATGAAGCTCAAATATGTGTGGATAGAATCCAACACATATAGCAAACTATAATACTTATTCTATTGAAATAAAAATCATGTAAACTTGAATCTTAAAACAAAAAACGTATTTTCTGAAAACTAAACTTTTGTGTGTGTGTGTAAGATCTTGAGCAATCAACAACTAATCTATTCTTTTCATTTTATCCTAAAATAAAAATCTTAAACTTATAAATTAGGACTCAAGTCTTCTTAAAAATTTTCTCTTGAAAATCTTCTTCTCCATCTTGACTTGATCTATGAGTTAGACTCCTCTTTGAGTACTTGATGTGATCTTGAAGCGTGAGCTCTTGAATCAATATGTGATAACTTCAAAACATGACTTCGAATCTTTTATTGAAGCTAAACACTGACTAAGATCTTGATTGAATATCTGAAACTTAATAAATACAAGATCATTAGTACTATAACTACATGAGTTAATCATCATGAAAACTAGAGTGATGGGCCTTTGGGCCAACAAAAACGCGGGCTAATATATATATATATATATATATATATATATATATATATAATATATATATATATATATATATATAAATACATATATATATATATATATATATATATATAAATACATATATATATATATATATAAATACATATATATATATATATATAAATACATATATATATATATATATATATATATATATATATATATATATATATATATATATATATATATATATATATATGTTGGCCCAAAGGCCTTCCACCCTAGTTTTGATGATGATTAACTCATGTAGTTATGTTTACTAATAATCTTGTGTTGTTTAAGTTTCAGATCATTAACCAAGATATTAGTTGGTGATTAGCTTCAATAAGGAGTTTAGAAGGTTTTTATGGTGATTCCGGTGCCAAAGCTTAAAGATCAAACCTTTGCACTCGGTGGATCACGTTTGGGAGCAAGTCAACTTGAAGATGGAAGATCATCAAGAAGACTTAGGTATCCTAGTTTAGATAGTGTGTTTAGATCCATTTGTAAAGCTTAGTATAATTGATATGCTCAAGTGCACAATACACACACGTTTTATGTTTTGGATTTGGTTTTCATGAATAGTTTGATCAAAACAAGTTTACATGGTTTTTATGTATATTAGATATGTTCAATATACATACATGCTTCATATCTTAAACAAACTTATTTTGACTATCTTATTCATGTATTGAAAAATCCAAGTTTGATAAAAATACAAGTGTTGGTTTTGATAAAATTTGCAAGACTAAAAAATGAATTGATATGATTGATATATGTCTTGAAATTTTTATCACTTGTTTGTGTTTCAATATAAAATGTTAAAACAAGTTTTGTGGATTTTTAGAAGACTTAAAAGTTTTTTTTAATATTTTTAAACTGTTTTTCTGACCCAGTTTTCTGTTCCAGGCTTCAACTAGTCGACTAGTCAACTGACCTAGTCGACTTGGGATGAAGTCGGTCGACCGGTCGGTCGACCGACGTGCACAGATCTGTGCACGTTTGGCAGACACAGGAACGGTCGACTATCAGGGTCGACCGGGTCTGAGAGCAGTGCTCTCTGTTTGTTTGGGTCGACCGGGACGGTCGACCGAAGGCTCCAACGGTCGGATTTTAGACCGTTGGCGGTCGACCGGAACGGTCGACCGGAGATCTGTCAGGCTGCCACATCAGCCTAACGGCTAGTTTCTGATTTGGCCTATATAAACCCCAATTCTTTGGGATTTTGGCTAAGGTTTTTACAAGAGAAAAATTCCCAGTTTCCCAGAGTTTAAAACAAGTTTTTCAAAAGAGTTTTTGGGCTTTAAACTTCCAATCTTATTTGTTTTAGGTTTTTGAAAAAATCAAAGAAAATAGAAATTTGGGATATTTGTATTGGTTTTCATTCTCTATCTTTTACAAGAGTTTTCCCAAGCATTTTCTTTGAGTTTCTTATTTTCCAAACACCTAGTTTTCCACACTTGAGCTATCATCTATCCTATTCTATTATGATCTTGTTTTTGTGGAAAAGGAGATTGGTTTGTGGTTGAAAGAAACCACTTGTTGTAAACACCCTTGTTCTTGTTGTATCCCTCTTTGGTAGAGGTTGATCGGGTGATTGGTGATTGTGCTACATATTTACATATTTTACCACTTCCATACTATGCATTTTATAAATAAAATATGATTTTTAACCCCTTTTCTCTCTATTTTTGCAGGGCCACAACTTAAAGAGACAAAGCCCATTAATCACTTTAATTAGCAATAATTAAAGGGATTAAATCAAAAGAGCCAAAGATTTGAAATCCGAATCCAGAGAGATCCGCGCGCCAACTAAAGAATCCAGAAGGCCACGTGGCTAACAACCTCGTAACCAATCTCCAACAGAAAGTTGTTGCGCAACTGACTCAGCAGGGCCACGCCTTGCCGCCCGGGCGCGGCAATATCTGGGCCGTTGAGCCCCGGATTTTGTGGCAACGGCCAGGGATCTAGAGGCTTCTCAGAAATGCCTATAAATAGGTGGCCAAGGGTCTATGCGAGATCCAGTGAAGAGAGAGAAGAAAATAGAGAATTGTTGTAATTTTGTTTAGCTTTCTTCTAGGTTTTTTTTAGACTTCATCTCCTTCCTCCTTGAGTTCTAGACAAAGAGAGAGAGAGTTCAGTTTGAGAGCTTGTACCATGGGAGTGACACTCTTGTGTCAAGGATTAATCAATAGAGTTTTCATCATCTCTTTGCAAGACTTGAGTATGCTTTTATTTCAGTTGCTTTAATTCCTTGCATTTGATTCTAGTTCTAGTTGAATTGCTTTAGATCTTTGCTTTCTATGAAGAATTGTAGCTTTGTTATTAGTTTAATGGAGGGCTAAGTTCTTGTTTCATGGCTAGCTAAGACTCACCTAGCTACTACTATCTCTTTTGGTGATTGTCTATTTCAATTCTTGCATAATTCTAGTTTCTTGTGAATTCCAAGAAAGTATAGTTGTCTCCTTTGGTAATGGCTTGTTAGAACTCCACATGAATTATGTGTGCCTCTAATAAGAGCCTTGTCAAGAACAAGAGCCTTTGATGGAACATAAGGATGGATCACCAAGGATGTGTTACTTGTATAACAAGATCAACTCATTTACTTCAAGCTAACTTTGTAGTTAAGCTTTGAATGTTCAAAAGAGTTTTGATTCTTCTAAACTTAACACTAATTGAGTACTAATCCTAGAGTTCCTCAATGAACATCTATTAGAGAGCCTATGATTCAAGATGAGGTTTCAAGTTAACAACAAAGGAACACTAGTCTTCAAAGGGAAACAACACTTGAACATGCAAGTTATCTTTAAATTGCCTATGATTCAATATGAGGCAATCTTGCAATCAAAATAGAGTTAGTAAGTTAGCAATGAGGTGAAGTTAGGCTAGCCATGCATCTTCTTATCAAAAGTTTTTACAACACTTTCTTTTAGCATTCTTTTCCTTACAACACACTTCATTCTTTTAATTTCTTTTCCCACAATGCACAATCCACCATCTCTTCTACATTTCTTGCACTTGTGTAATTAACAAAGAAGAAATCTCGTTTCCTTTTCTCACTCATAACGTAACGCTTCTAACGCTAGCTCTCCTTGTGGTTCGACTCGATATAGCTATATGCTATAGCGAAGATTGGACAAGGTATATCAAATACATATTTGAAGTGAACAAGAACCAAAGGTTAACTCTAAACCTTATCTTTTCTACCTAATTCTTGTGCAAGAACTTCATATACCTTGTTTTTATCAATCAATTTTTGGCGCCGTTGCCGGGGACAGCAACGGTATTTGTTTTAAAAGTGAGGAACTAAACGATACTTCTTCTCTGTTGCAGGTTACAGGTTGAAGATACAGCAAATCTTGCATAGCAGTGACATATAAGCGGACCTGGGCCTCTGCTCTCGAAAGCAGAGACCAGGATCCCTCTGACTTGCCGCGTTCTGCCGCGCGGGGCGCGGCAAGAAAGAGTTGACTACTAACCAGTTTTCTGCAGGGCTTGCTTCTCTGCAAAATACAGCTGCTGCTATATTTTAAATCTTGTTTTCTTCACCTGATATCTGCTAATCAACAGTAAAAAAATTGGTTGTAATTGTTAAAAAAAAAAATTGTTTAGACATTTGCATCTCTAGGCACGTGTCTTTCAATTTCTTTACTTTTATTGTTGAAGAGTGCGGGGGACAAGGTACGTAAGCATAGCATATAGACTAGGACTCACTCATTGTTTGATTTAATTCTGCTTTGAGTGAACCTTGTTTGTTGATATTGTACACTTGCACTAAATAACTCTAAGGGCAAATCCCATAACAAAGATAAGGTGGGGATTTTATCACCCCTTCCTTAGCCCACAAACCATCTTCTCCACGTACTCACAATCCTAAGCTTCTAAATAAAAATTGCTAGACGTTGGCCCTAGGGACATCCGGACTCACTTAGGAGATTATCCTAAGGGGGAAAAGTGTTGGAAAGTGACTTTTGTAAAATCGGTGTCTAGGAAAGGGGTTGAGGGCCGAAAACCCGAAGGTTGTTGGTTACTTAATTAAGGAACGTCTCTGACGGAAAACCTCCCAACAACTTTACCCTTCCCTGGCCGATTTGCTTATAGTCAAAGTCCACACCAAACCTCCTGTGGACGATCTATCGTTAGGAGTCGTCTAGGTCCAGGAAACCTAGAAAGCTTGGATTGATTTTTCTTTTTTCTTGATTGTTATTTTTCATTTTTCGCTTGACTGAAAGGTGCACGTTGACTGTGATTGTGTATGCAACAGTGGTTTCGGGACCCAGATTCTGCTAGGCTTGTGAGAGTTTCTACACTGCCACATACACCACCACTTGACACAATTCCAGTCATGACGAACAACGTGTCGTTGCAGGACAAGTTCTATCCTATTCGCACATCACTGCCATCTTTTATTCTCCTCCCGAACACAAATGGAAGTAATTTTGAGTTGAAGCCCCAGTTCATAAACACACTTCCACGATTCCATGGCCTTGAATCTGAGGATGCATACTTCTTCATCCGAGAGTTTGAAGAAGTATGCCTTATGATGAGGATTTCCCAGCTTACTGATGATGCTGTCAGACTTAGATTCATCCCCTTTGCACTTAAGGATATCGCTAAGAAGTGGCTGTACAATCTTCCTGTCAGCTCAATTTCTTCTTGGATGATTTCGTTAAGGTCTTTCTTAAAAAGTTCTATCCTATTCATAAGACAGCCATTATGAGGAAGAATATAATGCAATTCAAACAAGAAGTAAATGAACCGTTTTGGAAGTATTTTGAGCGCTTCAAAGACCTAGTAGCCCTGTGTCCCCATCACGGTATAGAAAAATGGCGCCAGTGCCAGATTTTATATGATGGGCTTGATTATCAGACTAAGACTCTCCTTGAAACCATGTGTCAAGGAGAATTCTTAAAGAAGGATGAAGATCAGGGTTGGGATCTTTTTGAGGCTTTAGCTGAAAAGACAATCCAGTGGGAGTCATGTCCTGAGAAACCCACACCCACAACTTCCAGAACTGGTTTACATTCTATAGGATCCTCGATAGCTGCAGAAGCTAAGATAACTCAGTTGATGAAGAGGATTGAATTGCTAGAATCCAGGGAAAATTTTGTTGTTAGTCAAGTCAACCCATCATCAGTAGCTAGCCCATCACCTATGGCTAGCCCTGCACCTATAATCCACCCGGGTTGTACTTACTGCCATGATTTGAATCATGTGTTGGAAGAGTGTCCAGTGTATTACTCTCAAAATTTTTAGGAGAATACGAATGCCATGTACACCAGACCCACTTACAATCCTTACTCCAAAACCTATAATCCGGGATGGCGAAACCATCCGAACTTTTCTTGGAGTCAGTCTAGTACTGAGCAGCAGAGACAACCATTTCCACAACAATACCCTGCTCAGTCTCAGTCTCATCCACCGACTTACCACCAAAACCACCAAATTTCAATTCATATCAGAGTCCACCCAGATTCCAACCATATCAAAATTCTGTGCCATATCAAGCTAATTTTCAACCCCAGTATCAACAACAACAACAGCATCAACCACCCAATCCTTCAGATAGGAAAATTTCCGAATTGGAGAAAATGATTGAAACCTTGTCTAAGACCCAAGCTGCAATGATGAACAATCAGCAGCAGGATATGAATAAATTACAAATCCAAATAGGACAGTTGGCTAATTCCCTAACTGAAAGGCAAAAAGGAATGCTGCCTAGCCAACCTGTGCCTAATCCCAAAGCTCATTTTCCTCTGCATGAAGTTGAAGACTTGGGACCCAGCCAATGCCAAGCCATTCAAATCCTTAGGTCTGGAAAACAAGTAGACAACAAGGTCTCAAATCAGTCTCCAAAACCTGTGTCAAAACCATTACCTTCTGTTCCAGTTCAACCTGTGCAAGATAGTCCTTCATCAAGTTCACAACCATCCCCTTCTCAGTCAAAAGGAAAAGGAAAAATTGATGAGCAAACTTATAAGCCTGTTGTCCCATTCCAAAATAGGCTTACAAATCATAAGAATAATGCTCACATGGAGAAGATAAGAGAGATATTTAACCAAGTACAAATCAATGTCCCTCTCTTAGATGCTATTCAACAGGTCCCATCATACGCCAAATTTCTGAAAGAGATGTGTACTAAAAAGAGAAAAGCAAATGTCCCTAAGAAAGTCTTCTTGGCTTCCAACCTAAGTGAATTGCTTAATGGTCCAATCCCTGTGAAGTACAAAGATCCAGGGAGCCCAACCATTTCTTGTATCATAGGGCAGACCACTGTAAATAGGGCTTTGCTAGACTTGGGCGCAAGCATCAATCTTCTTTCCTTTTTCGTGTACCAGCAGTTAGGGTTAGGCAACCTTCGTCCAACCCAGATGACTATTCAATTGGCTGACCGCTCTGTTAAGATTCCCAAGGGGGAAATTACGGATGTTTTAATACGGGTGGGGGAATTCATTTACCCTGTTGACTTTGTTGTTCTTGAAACACAACCCGTACATAATCACAGAGTGCAAACACCTGTCATTCTAGGACGTCCTTTCTTAGCCACCGCGAATGCGATCATCAACTGCCGAAATGGATCGATGCGGCTGACGTTCGGAGATATGACGAAGGAGGTGAATGTCTTCCATCTGGGGAAGCAGCCAAGGGATGTGGAGAATGACTCTTTTGATGTTAACTTGATAGAAGGATTGACCAGTGAACATGTGGAGGAAATTGAGTATGAGTCTGAAGAAGAGTTTGAGTTGGAGTCGGATGACCTAACTCTTGATCAGATTGTTGGATCAAATGTTGAAAGGACTACTAATTCCACCCCTATTCTTCCCTTGCACCATGAGCAACCAGTTATAGATCCAGTCCCTTCTGCTGAGCTTAAGGTTCTTCCTGGTCATCTCAAGTACAAGTACTTGGATGAAAAAGAATCCTTTCCGGTAATAATTGCATCCAATCTTAAGGAACAACAAGAAGAGGACCTTTTGACTGTGTTAAGGGAAAATAGAGAAGCCATTGGTTGGACTATGGCTGATATCAAGGGATTAGTCCTTCCATTGTCCAACATAGAATTCACTTGACGGAAGAGGCCAAGCCTAAACGAGACCCACAGCGTAGACTTAACCCAATTATGCAGGAAGCTGTTAGATCGGAAATTCTGAAACTCTTAGACAATGGGATCATATATCCTATATCCGATAGTCAATGGGTAAGTCCAGTTCATGCTGTGCCTAAGAAAGCTGGATTTACGGTGGTGGAGAATGAGAATAAAGAATTGATACAAACACGTCTTCCAACGAAGATTCGAGTTTGTATTGATTATAGGAAATTGAACACCGCCACACGTAAAGATCACTTTCCTCTTCCATTCATTGATCAGATGCTGGAAAGATTGGCGGGACATGAGTATTATTGTTTCCTGGATGGATATTCAGGATATAATCAGATCCCAATTGCTCCCGAGGACCAAGATAAGACAACCTTCACCTGTCCGTTTGGAACATTTGCATACCGTAGGATGCCCTTCGGCCTTTGCAATGCTCCAGCAACGTTTCAACGTTGCATGTTGAGCCTGTTCTCGGACATGGTGGAGAAATTTTTGGAAATTTTTATGGATGACTTTTCAATCTATGGGGATACATTTGAGCAATGCTTGTACCATCTGAAGCTGGTTTTACAACGATGCACGGAAAAGAATTTGACACTTAATTGGGAAAAGTGTCATTTCATGGTCAAGCACGGAATTGTACTTGGGCACAAGATATCAAGAATAGGAATCGAGGTAGACAAGTCTAAGGTGGAGGTTATTACAAAGCTCACTGAACCACAATGTTTAAAGGACATTAGATCTTTCTTAGGGCACGCTGGTTTCTATAGGAGATTCATTCAAGGGTTTAGCAACATTGCGAGACCTTGACAAATCTCTTAGGAAAAGAAGTATCCTATATCTTTGATGAGGAATGTCGAAAATCGTGGAAAGAGCTTAAGAATAGACTTGTCTCTGCGCCGATAATATCTGCACCAGACTGGACCAAACCATTTGAGATTATGTGCGACGCCTCAGATTTTGCTATAGGCGCTGTTTTAGGACAGCGTATTGATAATAGGCAGCACGTAATCTATTATGCTAGCAGAACGCTAAACGATGCCCAACTCAATTACACGACTACTGAAAAGGAATTTTTAGCAGTTGTATTTGCGTTGGAGAAATTTCGACAATATCTGCTAGGGTCCAGGACCATAATTTTTACTGATCACTCCGCCCTGAGGTACTTGATGCAAAAGAAGGACGCTAAGGCAAGATTGATTCGATGGATCCTTCTTTTGCAAGAGTTTGACTTGGAGATCAAAGATAAAAAGGGCGTTGAGAACGTGGTTGCGGATCACTTGTCAAGAATCCCGAATGCACCTCATGAGAAAATACCGATTAATGAAGATTTTCCTGACGAGCATATTTTGGAGATACGTGGAGAACCCTGGTATGCCGATATAGTGAACTACCTTGCTACCAGGCAAATTCCTTCCCATTGGTCAGGACAAGAAAACACCGTTTTCTGAGACAAATGCGGTTCTTCTTCTGGGATGAACCGTATTTATTCAAGTACTGTCCTGACCAAATCATACGTAGATGCCTTCCTGAGGATGAACATCAGAGCGTTTTGACATTTTGTCACAAGTTAGCTTGCGGTGGACATTTTGGTCCACGGAAAACAGCGGAAAAAATGCTTCAGAGTGGATTCTATTGGCCCACTCTTTTTAAAGACGCACACAATTTTTGCAAGCTTTGTGATAAGTGTCAGATGACGGGTTGTATCACACAGAGAGACATGATGCCCCTCACACCCATCTTGGAAGTCGAAATTTTCGATCTCTGGGGCATCGATTTCATGAGACCCTTTCCTCTGTCTTACGGTAACCAATATATTTTGGTAGCCGTAGATTATGTTTCCAAATGGGCGGAAGCGATTCCAACACGGACAAATGACAACCAAGTTGTCATTAAGTTTTTAAGAGAGTACATCATCTCTCGCTTCGGAGCCCCCCGTGCGATAATAAGTGATAATGGGAGTCATTTTTGCAATAGGGCTTTTGAAGCTTTGATGCGCAAGTATTCTATCACTCACAAATTATCCACGGCTTATCATCCTCAAACCAATGGGCAAGTTGAAGTTACAAATAGACAGATAAAACTCATTTTGGAGAAAACTGTAGGACAGAACCGTAAGGATTGGTCCATCAAACTGACTGATGCCTTATGGGCATACAGGACCGCTTACAAGACTGTCCTCGGTATGTCTCCATATCGAGTTGTATTTGGCAAACCTTGTCACTTGCCCGTTGAGTTAGAACACCGTGCAATGTGGGCTTTAAAGCAGCTGAATATGGATTTGGGTGACATCTTTGTCACCATTCCACTCATTTCTGAAATCACCGATATCCCCATTCATCCTCATTATACTGACCCTTTGCCACTGGTTGATTACATGCCTCTCATGGGGGTCCGCTGCACTGAGCAGGACCGTGGGCTCAAAGCCCAATCCACGTTTAGAAATATACATTGCATTGGACGTTGGCTCCAACGCAATATTTTTGGACTAGATCATACCACGACTTTCAACAGACCTGTGTTACAAATCATTCATGATTTAATGACTCATAGACACACGGTTTGTTTGAATAGGGCTATTTTCAACGCCATACTTGATAATTCCTCCCGCACTCGGGGTGCAAAATATTCTCATCCAGTCTTAATTACACGCCTATGTAAAAATTTTATACAAGACGCTGTATTTGACTAATTTGACCGAGTGTATGTTGTAGCTGAGAAACCCACCAGTGCATACACTGGTTGCTTACACGCCCTCTGGTCACCTCGTGCCCAACCTGAGGATATTCCTGTGGAGTCCTCTTCGGAGGAGAGTTTAGAGGAGGTAGATGAGCCCCAATTCTGGAGACAGGACCCACCAGCAGAACCAAGAGCCTTCATGTCCACCATCTGGACGGGTATGAAGAAGATATTTAGGGGACAAATGCGGCTTAGAAAGAAAGTAGAGGAGCAATCCTCTCGATTAGATGGGATGGAGGCGGCATTGAGGAGAACACAATCAGCTGGACCTAGCACCACATCGGGTCTGAAACGAAGGAGGGAGTAACTTTTCCCATTACCTATTTCATGCATCTTTTTATCTTGCATGCATTGGGGACAATGTATGAGATAGGTATGGGGGGGTAGATGCTAACATAGGATTTTTCACTTTCTTTTTAGGATTTTCATTTTTTAGGATTTTTATTTTCTTTACCTTTCTTATAGATTTTCCACTTTCTTTTTAGATTTTACCTTTTCTTTTAGAAAAAAATAAAAAAATAATATAAAAAAATAAATAAATAAAAACTTTTTGAAATAAGAGACAAAGTTTAGATCTATTTTTAAGAAAATTAAGATGTATCTTAGGAATTAAGAAAGCCTTAATTATGACATCTTAAACTTAGTTGAAATAATAGATCTTGTTTGAAATTATAGGATAAGTAAGTAAAATTGGGGAGATATTTTTTATCTTGAATTAAGCCTTAGATAGTAAGCACTTCACACTTACACAATTTTTTGGGATGGAAACAAAGACCTAAAATGCCATAAAAAAAAAGAATAAAAAAAAAAATAAATAAAACATCACCTATTAAGCTGGAGAATTGTGCCTCAAGAAGCATGGTTACTCACGCCTAACGGTGATCTCACTTATTAAGCTGGATAAATGTGCCTCAAAAAGCATGATTATTCACGCCTAACGGTGATAAAATAAATAATCCCCTTTAGTTTTGTGGCCTTTTTCACTCGAGTCCTTTAACCCGAGGGATGTTTTCTCATCTGGTGCCCTAGAACCATCTGGTTTGGGAGTCATCGGTTATAGGCTCGCTACATGGGTGAACTAGAAAGCCTAAGAAAACTAAGGGAATAAGAAAAAAAAAAAGAGAATAAATAAATGGCTTTATGGTTAGAGTTGAAATCCAGAAATCTTCACTATCACGGTGTGCATACTATCTAAGTTTTATGAAGGATAAAATTCAATCCAATTTTGAATTCTTACCTTAATTGAAAACAAGATCTTGCATGGAGACTAAGTTTAAGGAAGAATGATTATAGGTGGACTTATGACCTTAGATCACTTATATTTTTGCAAAAATAGTTCGTAAACTTGTCTCTCTTTCAAAATGTGTTTTTAAAATTCTAACATTTGTTTTCTTTCTTTATGGATTTTGTGGGTGTAATCCGCTGAAAACCCTCAGGAGACAACACTGCTCCTCTTGGGTAACCTAGAGGTTTAACGGCTTGTTGCACGTGCTCAGTGCAATCGTGTCACCTACGAAAATGGTGTAATAAATTAGTTAGGATTTTCTTTTTCTTTCTTTTTCTTTCTTTTTGCTCGAGGACGAGCAAAAGCTAGGTATGGGGCTGTGATTGTGCTACATATTTACATATTTTACCACTTCCATACTATGCATTTTATAAATAAAATATGATTTTTAACCCCTTTTCTCTCTATTTTTGCAGGGCCACAACTTAAAGAGACAAAGCCCATTAATCACTTTAATTAGCAATAATTAAAGGGATTAAATCAAAAGAGCCAAAGATTTGAAATCCGAATCCAGAGAGATCCGCGCGCCAACTAAAGAATCCAGAAGGCCACGTGGCTAACAACCTCGTAACCAATCTCCAACAGAAAGTTGTTGCGCAACTGACTCAGCAGGGCCGCGCCTTGCCGCCCGGGCGCGGCAATATCTGGGCCGTTGAGCCCCGGATTTTGTGGCAACGGCCAGGGATCTAGAGGCTTCTCAGAAATGCCTATAAATAGGTGGCCAAGGGTCTGTGCGAGATCCAGTGAAGAGAGAGAAGAAAATAGAAAATTGTTGTAATTTTGTTTAGCTTTCTTCTAGGTTTTTTTAGACTTCATCTCCTTCCTCCTTGAGTTCTAGACAAAGAGAGAGAGAGTTCAGTTTGAGAGCTTGTACCAAGGGAGTGACACTCTTGTGTCAAGGATTAATCAATAGAGTTTTCATCATCTCTTTGCAAGACTTGAGTATGCTTTTATTTCAGTTGCTTTAATTCCTTGCATTTGATTCTAGTTCTAGTTGAATTGCTTTAGATCTTTGCTTTCTATGAAGAATTGTAGCTTTGTTATTAGTTTAATGGAGGGCTAAGTTCTTGCTTCATGGCTAGCTAAGACTCACCTAGCTACTACTATCTCTTTTGGTGATTGTCTATTTCAATTCTTGCATAATTCTAGTTTCTTGTGAATTCCAAGAAAGTATAGTTGTCTCCTTTGGTAATGGCTTGTTAGAACTCCACATGAATTATGTGTGCCTCTAATAAGAGCCTTGTCAAGAACAAGAGCCTTTGATGGAACATAAGGATGGATCACCAAGGATGTGTTACTTGTATAACAAGATCAACTCATTTACTTCAAGCTAACTTTGTAGTTAAGCTTTGAATGTTCAAAAGAGTTTTGATTCTTCTAAACTTAGCACTAATTGAGTACTAATCCTAGAGTTCCTCAATGAACATCTATTAAGAGAGCCTATGATTCAAGATGAGGCTTCAAGTTAACAACAAAGGAACACTAGTCTTCAAAAGGGAAACAACACTTGAACATGCAAGTTATCTTTAAATTGCCTATGATTCAATATGAGGCAATCTTGCAATCAACATAGAGTTAATAAGTTAGCAATGAGGTGAAGTTAGGCTAGCCATGCATCTTCTTATCAAAAGTTTTTACAACACTTTCTTTTAGCATTCTTTTCCTTACAACACACTTCATTCTTTTAATTTCTTTTCCCACAATGCACCAATCCACCATCTCTTCTACATTTCTTGCACTTGTGTAATTAACAAAGAAGAAATCTCGTTTCTTTTTCTCACTCATATCGTAACGCTTCTAACGCTAGCTCTCCTTGTGGTTCGACTCGGTATAGCTATATGCTATAGCGAAGATTGGACAAGGTATATCAAATACATATTTGAAGTGAACAAGAACCAAAAGTTAACTCTAAACCTTATCTTTTCTAACTAATTCTTGTGCAAGAACTTCATATAGCTTGTTTTTATCAATCAATTGGTTTGCTCCCTCTAGTGAGAGGTGGAGTTGGTATTTGTAACCCTCTTCGGTAGAGGTGTTGTGGTTGTATTGGCTACGGGCCTACCCCTCGGTTGTGAGGTGGTTGTAGGAGTTTGGTACTCCTAGTGTTGTAACAAATCCTCTTCGGTAGAGGTTCCCTCGGTGGGAGATAGTGGATTGGAAATCCTACACGGTGGTGTAGGCGGGATGTAGAGCAAGGTGCTCGAACCTCGAAACATATCTTGTTGTTAGCGTTTGATCATTGTCTCCTAACTCTCTCTCTCATTTAAATTTGTGCAAAGCATCATTCATATCATATCATCATACTTGCTTGTGTTGCCTTGCATTATTTCATATTGCTATTCATCCTTATATGCTTGGCTTGATTGTGTGTGTGCCTCACTTATACTTAACCACAAGAGCTTCACATAGCACCTCAACCCATTCAAGGGGAATCAAGAGGAGTTAGTCCAGAGCCCTTCACGGGAAATTCGGCTACACTTGTGTGTTGTATTAAGTGTGTTGCAATAATTTGCATTAGCTTCTGCATTTAATTGGTATTTAGTATTCCACTCCCTTGCTTTATGATAGAAAATAATTTCAATTGGCAATGATTTCAATGATCTAGACTTAATTTTCAATTGGTATCAACATTTATGTTTAGAAATTCAAAATTTGTTATGTTTGATATCAAAAATTGTTTATTTACAATTGATATGATGATTGTTTACTTATCAATTGGTATCTAGATTTTTGTTTGTTTTTCAATTGGTATAGTTTCATTTTTTAATTGGTATCAATATGCACTTCCTTGACACATTTTTCTCTAATTGGTATCATATTTGTTTTTAGACAAAAGGGGAGAACATCCCTTGTTTTGAATATAAAAAGAATATGTTTTCATTAGTTTTTGTTTTTAAACCCCTTTGTTGATGATTGACAAAAAGGGGGAGAAGAATTTGAGTTTATATGCATGTTTGCATATGCATGTTTTATGTTTTTAATGTTTTTATTAAGTTCCATTGGTATCCAAAGCAGTATTTAAAGAACATGTTTAGTTTGCTTTGTTTTGGTATCAAGAGCTTGTATAAGAGATCATGAGTTTTGTTTTGCATATATTGTGTATAATTGGTATCAAGAGCATGTTTATGTTTAGTTTAATTGGTATCAAGAGCATGTTTATTTTTTTAAAGATTTTCATTGGTATCAAGAGCATGTTTATTTGTTTTTGCTAATAATTGGTATCAAGAGCATGTTTATTTGTTTTTGCTAATTGGTATCTAGAACATGTTTATTTGTTTTATAATTTCATTGATATCTAGAGCCATTTATTAGTTGTTTATCCTATGCATGAGTTAAGGGGGAGCTTCTTTGAAGCTTAACTTTAATCCATGCATATATAACTCCATGAGTTTTGTCATCATCAAAAAGGGGAGATTGTTGGCCCAAAGGCCTTCCACTCTAGTTTTGATGATGATTAACTCATGTAGTTATGTGTACTAATAATCTTGTGATTTTAGTTTCAGATCATTAGTCAAGTTATTAGTAGGTGATTAGCTTCAACAAGATGATTTGGAAGCTACCCATATGTTGATTCAAGAGCCCAAGCGCCAAAGATCATATATAGCACTTGCTCGGTGGATCAAAGAGTTTTGGATCGAGTCGGCTTGGAGATTGCGCTCTACAAGAAGACATCGGTACCATAGTTTAGTTTTGAGTTTAGATCCTAATTGTAAAGATTAGAATAGTATTATAAGCTCAAGTTCACAACACACACGTATCATGTTTTGGTTTTCGGTTTTTGGTTTAACCGATCTTGGTTTGCATGAATAGATATTATATCAAAACAAGTTTACATGGTTTAATGTATATTAGATTTGTTCTATATACATGCATGCTTCAACTCTTAGACAAACTTACTTTGATATACCTATTTCATGTGTTTTAGGTTTTGTGTTTTAACAAAACTTAATTTTGGAATTAAGGACAAAAACTATGATATGTATATGTTTCATGTATATTGGATTTCTATCCATATGCATCATGTTTCAAAGTGTTTAAATATCATGTTTTTGTATTTGGAAGAGCTTTGGACAAAATGTATTTTCTATTCAAAAATCCAAGTTTTGGAAAATACAGTTTTGGTTTTTGGTAAAAATGATAAGACACAAAAATAGTTCATATTGATTGATATTTAAGCTAAACTTTTTACCACATGTTTATATATCAATGCAAAATGATAAAACTATTTTTGGTGATTTTTAGAAATGATAAAAGAATTTTTAAATATGTTTCTAACCCATTTTTCAGGTCCAGGACTCAACCAGTCGACTAAACCAGGTTATTAGTCGACTTGGCTGAAGTCCGGTCGACCGGGCCTGTCGACCGGACGTGCACAGATCTGTGCACGTCTGGAGTCCCTGAGACGGTCGACCGGGCCGGTCGACCGACTGAGAGCAGGTTTGCTCTCTGTTTGGTTGGGTCGACCGGGCGGTCGACCGCTAGCGCCAACGGGTCAAAAATTGACCGTTGGGCGGTCGACCGTCAGGGTAATTCTGGCAAAAATTACAGCCAACGGCTAGTTTCCAGTTTTGCCTATAAATACCCCATTTGTAAGAGTTTTTCTCTAAGATTTTTTGTGCGAATTTTTCCATACTCTCTGGTGTTTTTACTGCAATCAAAATAGGTTTTTGGATTCAAATTGAACAATCTTTTTGGTGTTTTCATTAGGATTTGAAAATTCAAAGAAAAGGGTTTTGGGAAAAGCTTTTGTATTGAACTTCTCTATCTTGGTTTCATTTATTTCCCAAAGATTTTCTTTGAGTTGCTGGTTTCAAATCCCTTGGTTTTCTCCACACTTGAGCTAAAATCTACTATCTATTCTATAGGATATTTGTGTGGGAGAAGAAATTGTTTGTGGTTGCTTGTTGAACCACCAAGTTAAAAACCCAATCTTTGTTTGGCTTTGTGCCTTGGGTTGTATCCCTCAAGTTGTAAGGTGATCCTTGTGTTTGCTTTGTGCTAATCCCTCAAGTTGTAAGGTGATTGTTTGTTGGATTGGAGCTTGCCTCTAGGAGGAGGTTGTGATTGTGTAACTGGGTACCCCTGTGGAGTTGGGTACTCTAACTAGTGGATTAGAAATCCTTCTGGGTGAAGGCGGGGATGTAGAGCTGGGTGCTCGATCCTCGAGAACATATCTTGGTGTTTGCGTTTGATCTATTGGCTCTCTCTATCTCTCTTTTTACTTTGTGCCTTGCATTCTATTCATATTGCTCATTCATATTTGCTTGGCTTGGTTGTGTGTGCATCACTTGTTGATCACACTTGAGTGTAATTTGCATTAAGTTTTTAAATTCCGCATTTAGTTCACAGATTAGCATTGTCACCTATTCACCCCCCTCTAGGTGACTTTACAATTGGTATCAGAGCTAGTGCTCCTGATATTTAGGTTTAACCACCTAGGAGTGATCTTGGTTTGCTAATCTTCATTTGCATTGTTCATTTGCACACATATAGTTGCACTTATGGCTAGCCCTCCCATGTTTGACCATTTTAGACTTGATGCTTGGAAGGCTAATATGACTAAGCATTTAAAAGACCTAGGACATCTAGTTTATCAAGCCATTACCATAGAATCCCTCCCAAATAGTAGCAAGCATAAGAAGGCCAATGCATTAGCACTTAGAGCACTTAGAGCATCTCTAAATGAATTTCTTTTACCCGTTTTTGATCACTATGATTCGGCTTTTGCAGTTTGGAGCATCTTGACGTCTCCCAAGCTTCCAAGGATAATTAATAAGATGAGGAGATCTAGGAGAGACATATCCGAAGAACCTTGCTTTATGGTCCATGGGAATGACTCCCATGAGGTACAATCGGACTCTCAACTAGATGATTGCTCTAGTTCTTTATGCTATAGTTGTGGTGAGGTTCAAACTTTAAATGTTGAACTTGCCTCTAAGCTTGAAAAATTCTTAGAAAAACATGAACTTTTGAAAAAGAAACATTTTGATGTAAAAGAAGAATTGAAAGATTTATGCTCTACTTTTGAAACTGTTTTGCAAGAGAAAGGAGAGATTGCTAGTGAACGTGACTCACTAAGATCTCAACTAGACCTTGCCCTAAATGAAATTGAAGTTTTAAAAGGCAAAAATGATTGTGATGATATTTTGGAAAACAATAAGGTTCTATCTTCAAAATAGATCTTGTTTTTAAAGAAAATATTACTTTGAAAAATGAAATTGATTTCATAACAAAAGAATTGGATTTGGTTTTGAATAAAAATAAATCTTTGCAAAATGATATTGATATTCATGTTTGCCATGCTAGTGTAGCTTCTACTTCTTGCACACCTATAGCATGCTCCACTTTATCTTCCAGCATTGAAAATGATATAAATGATTTGAAGAGAAGTGTTGATTGTTTGGGCTCCACTTTGAGCCATTGTGCCATGAACCACACTCGTTTGGAATCCTTGGTTCGCAAGAAACAAGCTCCAACCTTGCATGCACACACCTCTAGGCATACACATGCTTTTCATGATCACCACCATCATATGTATGCTCACGTGTACACATGTACACATTGTGGTCGAAAAGGCCACCTTGCTAGATTTTGTTATGATCGCATTTATCATGAAAATTTAGCAACTAATTTTGTTTGGGTGAGAAAAGAAACTAACCCCCGTGGACCCACTAGAAAATGGGTACCAAAAACCACCTCTTTGACTTTTGATGTAGGTGGGAGCTCTCGCATCACGTGAGGATTTTGGTGCCTTGAGGTGGATGCGTTCTAAGCCTAAAAGAGAACCATTTGGATGCTTCACTCTCAAGGGGATTTGGTGGGTGGACCACCGTGTTTGGAGAACTAGAGAAGTGCCCTTCATCGGATTTGGTATCATTCTCTAACTCCCATTTTATTTTGCATGCTTTTAATGTTCATCTATTTATAGCATGTTTGTTGTTCATTATGCTTATGCTATGTTAGTTAGATTAGTGTTATACATGTTTAGTTACTTGAGCACCCATGTTTCATATGGATCTATATTTAGTGTTCTCACCTTGTTTAGAACTAACATGTATGCCCTAGATCTAATGCACATACATTTGCATTATGACCATTTGGATGTTTATGATTTTATGATGTTTTGTTTTATTTACCATGTTTTATTGTTTCATGATTAGTATGTTAAATGCCATATTTATTAGACCCTTGACATGCATGTATAGCTTTTGAGATCACCCATGTTTAGTACGGACCCATATTTTGTATTCTCCTTATGTTTTAGCTATCATGTTCATCATAGGTTTAATAACATATGTATTTGCATGATAATCATGTTTACAACACTAGTATAAATCATAGTCTAAATGATTTGTGTTTTATTTCTATGCTTTATGCCTTGATTACATGTGTAGATGTTAGTTTTCATTAAAACTAGAAGATTTATACTTGTACAACTAGTGAGCTACAAATAGACCTTTATATATGTTTGTGCTTAAACGCTCATTTGTATTCACTTGATGTACTAGTATTGTCTAGTTTTGATGATTCTTTCATTTGACTTGTATTCACCATTTTACATGTTTTGTTTTAACTTCATGTATATGTCTATCTTGTCCAAACTATTGAGTATACATGTACATCCTTGAGCCACGTGCCTTCATGCATATAATTTTGTGGACTCATTGTGTTTAGGATATGTATGTATACCTTAGTTTGTACATGACATACATATGCCTTGAAGTTTAAATCATGTTTTGATGATTTTCATGTTTTTAAAGATGATTTCAATTGGTGATTTCACAATGAATTTCATGTTTTTCAATATTGAGCTTGATTGTCCACTTTCATGTTGATATGTTTATCACAACACTTGTACACTCACCTTATTTAATGTTTTCTCATGACTTAGTTGTCATGAGTATAAATTGTGCTATATGGATTTTGAGTGTTTTAGTGCCATGTGGTTTACATGTGTCTTCATGAAAAATTTTTTGTTTGATTTCTTGCTTGAAGGATTTCGTTTTAGTTTAAATAATTTTTCCTATAACTAGTTCGTATTCTTCACTTTGGTAGAGATTTTCAAACATTCTATACTTTCAAATCTATTTTTGAAAACCCCTACCATCTAAGGGCGGTTGGATGGGAGATCATGCTCATGTATGCTTTATAGTGAAAATCATAGCAAACTTGAACATGAAATGGGTGGTAGCAATATGATGTATACACTTGATCTTATCGTTGTTTCGTTTGGTATCATTGAATTTTTTCAATTGATATCAATTTTGACATTTCTTGTATACTCATATATCTTCATGTATGTATGCTTGCATTTCATAGTATATCAATTTCAATTGGTATCTAATTTTCATACATATACATGTTTTATTTGTGCTTATTATATCCCTATATCTTTAAGCACAAATCTTGTTTATGATGATAAGCTTGAGATTCAACCTTGTTTTCAATTGATTTAGTTGTCAATTGGTATCTTAACTCGAGCCTTATCATAGTTTTTATTGGTTTTTCATAAAGGGGGAGAAAATTTTGTATTGTTTCTTTCAATTGGTATTTAGTATTCCACTCCCTTACTTTATGATAGAAAATAATTTCAATTGGCAATGATTTCAATGATCTAGATTTAATTTTCATTTGGTATCAACATTTATGTTTAGAAATTCAAAATTTGTTATGTTTGATATCAAAAATTGTTTATTTACAATTGATATGATGATTGTTTACTTATCAATTGGTATCTAGATTTTTGTTTGTTTTTCAATTGGTATAGTTTCATTTTTTAATTGGTATCAATATGCACTTCCTTGACACATTTTTCTCTAATTGGTATCATATTTGTTTTTAGACAAAAGGGAGAACATCCCTTGTTTTGAATATAAAAAGAATATGTTTTCATTAGTTTTTGTTTTTAAACCCCTTTGTTGATGGTTGACAAAAAGGGGGAGAAGAATTTGAGTTTATATGCATGTTTGCATATGCATGTTTTATGTTTTTAATGTTTTTATTAAGTTCCATTGGTATCCAAAGCAGTATTTAAAGAACATGTTTAGTTTGCTTTGTTTTGGTATCAAGAGCTTGTATAAGAGATCATGAGTTTTGTTTTGCATATATTGTGTATAATTGGTATCAAGAGCATGTTTATGTTTAGTTTAATTGGTATCAAGAGCATGTTTATTTTTTTAAAGATTTTCATTGGTATCAAGAGCATGTTTATTTGTTTTTACTAATAATTGGTATCAAGAGCATGTTTATTTGTTTTTGCTAATTGGTATCTAGAACATGTTTATTTGTTTTATAATTTCATTGATATCTAGAGCCATTTATTAGTTGTTTATCCTATGCATGAGTTAAGGGGGAGCTTCTTTGAAGCTTAACTTTAATCCATGCATATATAACTCCATGAGTTTTGTCATCATCAAAAAGGGGAGATTGTTGGCCCAAAGGCCTTCCACTCTAGTTTTGATGATGATTAACTCATGTAGTTATGTGTACTAATAATCTTGTGATTTTAGTTTCAGTTCATTAGTCAAGTTATTAGTAGGTGATTAGCTTCAACAAGATGATTTGGAAGCTACCCACATGTTGATTCAAGAGCCCAAGCGCCAAAGATCATATATAGCACTTACTCGTGGATCAAAGAGTTTTGGATCGAGTCGGCTTGGAGATTGCGCTCTACAAGAAGACATCGGTACCATAGTTTAGTTTTGAGTTTAGATCCTAATTGTAAAGATTAGAATAGTATGATAAGCTCAAGTTCACAACACACACGTATCATGTTTTGGTTTTCGGTTTTTGGTTTAACCGATCTTGGTTTGCATGAATAGATATTATATCAAAACAAGTTTACATGGTTTAATGTATATTAGATTTGTTCTATATACATGCATGCTTCAACTCTTAGACAAACTTACTTTGATATACCTATTTCATGTGTTTTAGGTTTTGTGTTTTAACAAAACTTAATTTTGGAATTAAGGACAAAAACTATGATATGTATATGTTTCATGTATATTGGATTTCTATCCATATGCATCATGTTTCAAAGTGTTTAAATATCATGTTTTTGTATTTGGAAGAGCTTTGGACAAAATGTATTTTCTATTCAAAAATCCAAGTTTTGGAAAATACAGTTTTGGTTTTTGGTAAAATGATAAGACACAAAAATAGTTCATATTGATTGATATTTAAGCTAAACTTTTTACCACATGTTTATATATCAATGCAAAATGATAAAACTATTTTTGGTGATTTTTAGAAATGATAAAAGAATTTTTAAATATGTTTCTAACCCATTTTTTCAGGTCCAGGACTCAACCAGTCGACTAAACCAGGTTATTAGTCGACTTGGCTGAAGTCCGGTCGACCGGGCCGGTCGACTGGACGTGTACAGATCTGTGCACGTCTGGAGTCCCTGAGACGGTCGACCGGGCCGGTCGACCGACTGAGAGCAGTTTTGCTCTCTGTTTGGTTGGGTCGACCGGGCGGTCGACCGCTAGCGCCAACGGGTCAAAAATTGACCGTTGGGCGGTCGACCGGGCGGTCGACCGTCAGGGTAATTCTGGCAAAAATTACAGCCAACGGCTAGTTTCCAGTTTTGCCTATAAATACCCCATTTGTAAAGTTTTTCTCTAAGATTTTTTTGTGCGAATTTTTCCATACTCTCTGGTGTTTTTGCTGCAATCAAAATAGGTTTTTTGGATTCAAATTGAACAATCTTTTTGGTTTTTTCATTAGGATTTGAAAAATCAAAGAAAAGGGTTTTGGGAAAAGCTTTTGTATTGAACTTTTCTATCTTGGTTTCATTTATTTCCCAAAGATTTTCTTTGAGTTGCTGGTTTCAAATCCCTTGGTTTTCTCCACACTTGAGCTAAAATCTACTATCTATTCTATAGGATATTTGTGTGGGAGAAGAAATTGTTTGTGGTTGCTTGTTGAACCACCAAGTTAAAAACCAATCTTTGTTTGGCTTTGTGCCTTGGGTTGTATCCCTCAAGTTGTGAGGTGATCCTTGTGTTTGCTTTGTGCTAATCCCTCAAGTTGTGAGGTGATTGTTTGTTTGGATTGGAGCTTGCCTCTAGGAGGAGGTTGTGATTGTGTAACTGGGTACCCCTGTGGAGTTGGGTACTCTAGCTAGTGGATTAGAAATCCTTCTGGGTGAAGGCGGGGATGTAGAGCTGGGTGCTCGAACCTCGAGAACATATCTTGGTGTTTGCGTTTGATCTATTGGCTCTCTCTATCTCTCTTTTTACTTTGTGCCTTGCATTTCATTCATATTGCTCATTCATATTTGCTTGGCTTGGTTGTGTGTGCATCACTTGTTGATCACACTTGAGTGTAATTTGCATTAAGTTTTTAAATTTCGCATTTAGTTCACAGATTAGCATTGTCACCTATTCACCCCCCCTCTAGGTGACTTTACAGTTGGGCATACACGTTTGGAAACCTTGTTTCGAAAGAAACAAGCTCCATCTATTCATGCACACCCTACACGGAATACACATGCTCCTCACGGACACCATCACACTATGTATGCTCATGTGTACACTTGTACACATTGTGGACGTAGGGCCACCTTGCTAAATTTTGTTTTGATAGATTATATAATGTAAATTTAGCAAATAAATTTGTTTGGGTAAGAGAAGGCACTAACCCCCATGGACCCAATAAGATATGGGTACCAAACCATCCCTAAGATTTTTGATTTAGGTGTGGGCTCTCACATGACGTGAGAGTGATGGCACCTTGGAGTGGATACGTTCCGAGCTTCATGAAAATCTATTGGATGCATCACTTACAAGGGATGTTTGGTGGAGAGGACCACCATGTTTTTGGAGACAAGGAGAGTTGCCTTCTATAGGTTTTGGTAACGATTCCTAACTCCTTATTTAATTTTTACATGCTTTTAATATTTATGTTTTATAGCATGTTTCTTGTCTATGGATTAGTATGTAAATATCATGTTTATTAGATCCTTGACATACATGTATAGTATTTGAGACACACATGTTTTATATGAACCCATACTTAGTGTTCTCACTTTTGTTTAAGCTATAATGTACATCATGAATCTAATACATGTGAATTTACATAGTAATCATGTTTTAGTTTTATCATGATGATTTTTATATTTGTTTTTGATGCTTCATGTTTTGAATATATGTTTAGATGTTAGTTTTTCATTAAGACTAGGATTTATTTTGTGCATATAGTGGGCCACAAATAAATCTATATATGTTTGTGCTTGAATGCTTATTTGAACCCATTAGATGTGCTAGTATAGTCTAGTTTTGATGATCCATACATTTTAGACTTGTATTCATACTTTTGGATTTGTTTTATGATTGTGTGTTTCACTTCATGTATATGTTTGTATTGCCCAACTTTAAGATATACATGTATACCCTTTGAGTCATTTGCCTTTCATGCAAATCTATATATGGACTCAATTGTGTTTAGGGATATGTATGTATACTTATTGTTGACAATTCATACATATACCTTGAAATGAAATTTTATTTTTAAATGAAAATTTAGTTATTCATGTTTTCATGTGTTTATATTTAACTTCATGTATATATCTACCTTTCCAAACTATTCATATACATATACATCTTTTGAGCCACGTGCCTTAATGCATATATCTTTTTTGTGGACTCGTTATGTTTTGGATATGTATGTATACTTTAGTTTGTATTAGACATACATATACCTTGAAGATTAAATAGTTTTGATGTTTTTCATGTTTTTCATTGTTTAAGGAATAATTGAGCTTAATGAAAAACTTTCATGATTATGATATTCACACTTTATTTGTACACTCACTTTCTATATTTACTCATGTTTTGTTTTCATGAGTCATATTTATGCCTAATTGAATTAGAGTGTTGATTATCATGTGGATTTCATGTTTTATGAAAAACTATTTTGTTTTATTCCTTACTTGAAGGATTTCGTACTAGTTAACAAAATTTTTCATTTTAACTAGTTCGTTTTCTTCATTGTGTTATGAGGTATACACACGCTATTATTGTTATGTCAATGGTATCATTGAACTCTTTCAATTGGTATCAATTTGATCCTTTTGTATACTTATAATTGTTTATTGTGTATGTATGTTTTCAATTGGTATCATCTATTGGTGATTGGTACTCATTCTATTTCATACACATATACTTTTTTTTAATTGTGCTATTATATTTCTATATCTTGAGCACAAATCTTGTTTATGCTAGAGCTTGAGCTTCAACTATTATTTCAATTGATTTAGTTTTCAATTGGTATCTTATTTCAAGCCTACGCATAGTTTTTGTTGGTATTTCATAAAGGGGGAGAAAATCCGTTTTTTTATATTTCAATTGGTATTTGTATTTCCACTCCCTTACTTTATGATAGAAAATAGTCATTTCAATTGTTTATTTGCTTAAAAAGAAAAATACTATCTTTTGATATCAAGATGTCTTGTGTTTTAAATTGGTATCTAAAAATTTTGTTTAAAATTTATACAAAAGTCTTGATTTATATTGATTATATGCAAGGAGAGCTTAACATCTCTTCTACATATAGATTCATGATGGGTGTATCTTGTATTGAAGAGCTTAACATCTCTTTTTTATGTGGTAGACGTGTGTAGGGGGAGCTTCACATCTCCTCTTATGCATTACATAATGTGTGTTATGTGAATTAGGGCTTAACATCCCTCTTTCATGTAATGCATATGTGTAGGGAAGCTAACTTAGCGTCTTTCTCTTCATGAATGTATATAGCATATAACATTTATTGACCTTTGTTTATTTTCAATTGTATCAAGATGCTTCATTGACATATTTTCAATTGATATCCTAATTGATTGTCACCCCTTATTGACCTTATTTTTTTTTAGACAAAAAGGGGGAGAACATTACTTTTTATTGTTTTGAATTGACAAAAAGAGGGAGAAAGATTTTTTACCCCTCATTTTATTGTTTTGATTGTTTACCCTTTGTTGATGATTGACAAAAAGGGGGAGAATAATTTGTATTTTTATGCATACTTATGTTTTAGCATATATTAAGTTTAATTGGTATCTAAACATCTAGTGTTTTTGTAAATGTTTTATTAATTTAATTGGTATCTAGAGCTCTAGAACAAGTTTATGTGTTTTATGCATGTTGATGCATACATGTTTATGTACATTCATTACATATCTTTTGTTTATTTGTTTATGCATGAGTTAAGGGAGAGCTTCTTTGAAGCTTAACTTTATCCATGCATATATAACTCCATGAGTTTTTGTATCATCAAAAAGGGGGAGATTGTTGGCCCAAAGGCCTTCCACCCTAGTTTTGATGATGATTAACTCATGTAGTTATGTTTACTAATAATCTTGTGTTGTTTAAGTTTCAGATCATTAAGCAAGATATTAGTTGGTGATTAGCTTCAACAAGGAGTTGAGAAGCTTTTCATGGTGATTCCGGTGCCAAAGCTTAAAGATCATACCTTTGTACTCGGTGGATCACGTTTGGGAGCAAGTCAACTTGAAGATGGAAGATCGTCAAGAAGACTTAGGTATCCTAGTTTAGATAGTTTGTTTAGATCCATTTGTAAAGCTTAGTATAGTTGATATGCTCAAGTGCACAATACACACGTTTTATGTTTTGGATTTGGTTTTCATGAATAGTTTGATCAAAACAAGTTTACATGGTTTTTATGTATATTAGATGTGTTTCAATATACATACATGCTTCATATCTTAAACAAAAATTATTTTGACTATCTTATTCATGTATTGAAAAATTCAAGTTTGAAAAAATACAAGTGTTGGTTTTGATAAAATTTGCAAGACTCAAAAATGAATTGATATGATTGATATATGTCTTGAAATTTTTATCACTTTGTTTGTGTTTCAATATAACATGTTAAACAAGTTTTGTGATTTTTAGAAGACTTAAAGTTTTTTTAATATTTTTAAACTGTTTTTCTGACCCAGTTTTCTGTCCAGGCTTCAACCAGTCGACTAGTCAACTGACCTAGTCGAC